>KN484940.1:13316-63139 GCA_000787095.1 Periophthalmodon schlosseri
CTCAACCACAGCCCTGTATTGTGTCCACTTCAGCGACATGAGCGCTACCGTCACATGATCCCAGTGCAGCCGCGAGGGACACGTTTCTCCTGGAGGTCACAACAACCGGAGGAGCGTGTAATAAAAATGTTAATGAGTCTGCAGCGTAAATTCAACTTGAAAGACTATTTCAAGTCTACTACTTTCTATTCTGTCTCTGTCAGCCAATCATGATCAGCCAGCTTTGCCTCTCAACCCATCAGCTCTCAAGTCATTCACATAATTACACTCTCTGTCCTTGGGGTGATGAAAATTATTTTCCTTCATCAGAAATTACTGTATGTGTCGAAATATATTGTTTGGAAGACGACGCTGCACTTCTTTCTTGTCGTTTAGGTCGATGTATAAGAGTGTTCGATCCTTGGGACAGAACCCAACTGTTGCATTCTGATGCACATTAAGTGGTCAACATTGAGCCAGCCTACTTTCACCGTGTAGGCCGTGGTCGAAGTAAAAGTGCTTGGAATTGGATCAAAAAGCAATTGGACCATAGACTATAATGTATGAATTGGCACTGCAAGTGCTAGATTTGCAACCTGCGTCTGACAAGACAATTTGGATCAGCTTAATTTCAGCGACTCTACTCCTGCCTCTGTCTGCGCAGGTGAGCCTTGGTCTGTCTGTGAAGCTCAGAACTCTTTTTCTCCCTCACCACACGCACACATTTGATGGTCAGCTGATGCTTTTCCCGTGTTTGGGGTGAATGATGAGCGGTGTATGTGAATAAGAACCGATCCAACAATGAAGTAAACAGAATTAAATCTAACACACAATGGTGTCGCTCCACAGAGCAGAGCAACGTGTGAAAACAACGCTATATCAGATTTCCATATTATATCTGTAAAAATATCACCTACCTCTTCTCTCACCCCATTGTCATCCTGGCGTTTCAGTTACAATCCTCAAACTTAGCAACAAAACCGTTTGTTTCCAAACTCTCTTTCTTAACTCTTACAACAAATGTGATCTAAAAACTGCAGTCGGAGCCTCCATGTTTGTTTTCTCATGTTTTCTCTTTTTCTTGCATTTTAGTCATTTCTTTAACTGACTTTGAGCGGGTTAACTGACTTCGAACCCCCGCAGGCTATTTAACAGGTTTGACATTAGAAAAGGTTGGAAGTATATATCTATGGATGTTAATTAGGCTTGGAACTGATGGATCTGGACATACAAAGATGGAGGACAAATGAGTCTATAGCCAATTCACTACACAAAGCATGTATATATATATATATAGGTTTAAGAGCAAGGTGGAAACATGCATGTCAACTTTTCTCCATGTGCATCTCTTCCCTTTATATTAGAAGCAGCATCGGGTAACATAGATAAAACTTTAAATGTGAGCTCAGTCTTGAGCTATTAGTATGGTGGCTTGATTACATGGCCAGCCGGAACCATATGCTTTGACAAAACTTTACAAAGACGAGTGAGTCTGGGACTGTATCCTGTCTCTGCGGTGTGAGTGACAGGCGCATTAACCAATCGGAGAGACACATGCTCCGGCGCGGTTTAGGAGTAAAAGGAAAAAACTACAACACAGAGAGAAACTGCGCTGATTCCTGAAGCACCAAACTCTATTTATCTCAGGTAAAAGAAGTTATATTTTGTGCTGAAGGTTACGAGATTTTTTGAGAGGAGGTGTCTTCCTCATTTGAGAAACAAGTGATACAAATTAGTGGCTGTGGTTGGACCGTCCCAAGTTAGGACGGAGGTTTGCCATGCTATATGGTCTGGTTCCAGACACTTCTGAATTCTAACAGAATGTGGAAAGGACTGGCTGGTCAGGCAAGTGGCTTGATAGTTCACAGTATGTTCCGAATCATCCTAACAACGTCAACTCGAGTAATACATCCGGCTTAAATTACATAGAAAGTTCATTACAGTATAACTTGTACATACGCGGATATTCTGAGTCATCCAGGCCACAGGACAATAAAAGATTCAGTGGAATGCATCTGGACATACAGCAGGAGAGAAGTGCCATGTTATCCTTAGGCCCAAAAACAGCTTGCCAGATGCAGCCTTTTCAATGTTTTATTTCCAGCGCACAGTCTTAGAATGGATGTGCCACACACTGAGAAGGCTCAACACCTCCCTGTCAGCTCCTGTGCAACTGCATGTAACACTAATGGTGCGATATGAGTTTTCTAAAGCACAAAAGACTAGGCTTTGGTATTATTATTCTGCACGCTGTGAGGAGCCCGCAGCTATTATCTATCTATGACCCAACTGGGAGGTCATGGTTTTAGCTTACCAACACTTTATAGTCTCTAGACAGTAGGAATAATGTCCAAAATATAACCGAAAATTGAAAGGGGTACTTTAGAGGGCATTTAATCCCTTTTGCCAGTGTTAGCTGGTTTGATTAAAAGATCAACGTGCAACTTTTCTGGTGGTGGGTCTGCCACCTGCTAGTCTTCGTGGAGATGTGATTGCTTTGCTTGGAATGTTCCACAGTATGGCATTAAACATATCTAATACATATCTTGGAGGCCGGCAAGTGACGCCACCAGGCCAAGTTACAAGTCAGATCTAAGGAGGGGTAACATCATTTACAGTAACAATACATGTCTATATTTGAGCAATAAAGACCCCTATAATTACCATATTTTCTGGAGGATAAGTCGCACCGGAGTATAAGTCGCACCAGCCAAAAATGCATAATAATGAAGAAAAAAACATAAATTTCACATATAAATTGTATCTGAGTATAAGTCCCACCCCCGGCCAAACTATGAAAAAAGTGCGACTTATAGTCCGGAAAATACGGTATGTCAATGCAAAATAGAGAAGTTTACTGTAACATTCCAAGCAAAGCTATACAATCTCCAATCTCATGCTTTTGTGTATTTATGATCAATTTTCCAGATGGGAGAATGGATGATGGACAGGATCGTACTGCTTACCTTGAGGAGGGTTCGAATAGTGCGCGGGAGAGATCGCTAAATTGCTCAAACATGCATGGATGACATCAAAAGCCACTTCAGGAATGTTTTTCATGAGCGAAAATTATAACATTGATTTTGCATAATACCCACTCTTTAAGAGTAAGCGGCCAAAATGACTGCCTAAAACTAGAACAGCGATATGATCTCAATGTTTACTCTGATATTTATTATGTAAATGTGTGCGGAGATAGTGGTGTTGTATTGTTTACCCAAGAGGACAATCTTGCATCTGTACTGACATCACTCCAAAAGAACCACCTTCACTTGCGCTGCTCAGTACCAGAAAATCAAAGCTTTCCAGTGTGCTACTTTTGTCAGTGTGACACACAGACACGGCTCAGTAGTCTTTGGCAGCTCTGACCAGTGCAGACTATTGTTGTATCTTTATATAAGACATTGTGCCGGGCGATCTCCAATAACATTTGCACAGTATTTCAGCGGGACCTCGCAGATGTTAAAACCCAATGATAAAGTCAAACAAAATAGGAATTGATAGTTTTTAAGGTCCAGGGTGCCGGGCTGGGTGAAGCCTTTCTGTGTGGGGTTTGCATGTTCTCCCTGTTTCTCTATGTTTGTTTTTTCTTTTACCAACTTAAAGCCTGCACAATAGGCTAAATTCTCCAGCTAAGGTTGTTCTCACCAAACAAAGTTCCCTCTCAGGACATCCCCGTCGCAGTGCGGTCTCCCACTAAGTACTTTGGAGGTGATTTTTTTCAATACTGATAATGTCTGTGTAATCCCACAGTCGTCCAGGTCTGATCCATAGCAAAAGACGAAGTTTAAATCTGTCAACTGGCCAAATCGTTGTAGGAGTGAAGACGTTTCGCTGCTGATCCAAGCCGCTTCTTCAGTTCTGGAATTGAACTGAAGGCGTCTTCACTCCTACAATGATTTGTCCAGTTGACAGATTTAAACTTCGTCTTTTGCTATCAATACTGATAATAGCAATATCGATACTGATCTAACTTTATGGGTGAAGACATATGACATATTTATAAAACGGGTTATTTTACATTATTAATAAATGAAACAAAATGGTTTTAATATAGACAATGTTGGGTTTTAAATAAGCCAAGTAGTACTTTTAAGGACGAACAGAACACCCCCACACAGATGGATCAGTCCAGTGTGCTACCGGTGAAGATGTTTATACATATATATCTATGTCTAAGACGTGTGCCTACACTATCTAATTGAGTACAGAGTCAGTATTGATATATAGATATTTGGTATCGATACTCCCATCCCTATATCCCACTGCTCCAGTCAGGTTTCCACAACAGCAATTCTGGCTCAAATGCAGAGGACTATAGCGTATACCTTAACCATAACTTGAATGCATTTGTTATTAAGTCATGCCCACATGTTCCGGTTTGATTGTCAACTAAGAAGAATAAAACATTATTTCATTGCCACAGAGTGTATACGGTATAAGGTCATCACACAATATGTAGTTCTTTACACATTCCATGTATTATTCAAAGCCCTCCTGTTATTCTGCCCACATATGTTTCACCTGTGTTGCCTGGACCTTCTCTCCTCTTCACCGTCGTAGCGTAGACTTCATAATTTCACGGATGTCTGCAGTGGAATCAGCCCCCCTCAAGCCTCTGTTCAAGCGTGCGCCGGTTAACCTTG
Source organism: Periophthalmodon schlosseri (assembly GCA_000787095.1). Taxonomy (NCBI): domain Eukaryota; kingdom Metazoa; phylum Chordata; class Actinopteri; order Gobiiformes; family Gobiidae; genus Periophthalmodon; species Periophthalmodon schlosseri. The sequence goes on from KN484940.1 coordinate 17,942, forward strand.
GTCACGACAATTCTGATTAGAAAAGAAAGGGAGATAGAAAGTGTTAGACAGCTGGCGGAGCTCTTATTCTCAAGGGCTCGTGCGCATTAAAACCAAGACAAATTAAAACACGCACCATTCCGAAGGCTGCAGGACTTTGAGGCTATGGATGAGTTGATTTCGATTTTTCAGAATGGTGTGAAAATGACACTGCATCTCTGCGGGATAATAAAGATTTTTTTTTATGAATTGGTTTTGGTTGTATATGAAGAATGGAAGCATGTTGCCGCACTACAGTTTATTATATATGGTCTTTAGCAGTTATTTTTTGTTTGTAACTTAAAGGGCGTAAAGGGGTTGCATATGTCCACTTTTCATAGCGGTCCAAGTCACTTGACAATTGTGTGCATTATTCATTCATCCTGTGTGGTGGTAAGCTACTACTGTAGCTACAGCTACCCTGGGGTAGACTGACAGATGCACCTTGTATTCCCAGCGGTCTCTCGTCCAAGTACTGATGGTATGTTTAAAAAATAGTTCTACATTTCACATTATTTTCCACAATATCAATTTATAAGAGTATCACCACAGCGTGATGTTACATGTGAGGAACTTGTCATGTCTTGTCATGATTCAATGTGTATCGCAATACATATTGTAAGTCATGATTTTAATTTGGTTTCCATTAGGGCTGTAGTCATTCAATCATTTAGTCCAGGGGTCCCCAACCTCCAGGCTGCTGCCCTGAGCTGGGCCTGGGGGCACCCAGTACCGGGCCGTGGTGGAAAATGTAATACAATGAGGGAAAAAAAGATAACAATTTTATTCTGACCGCAATGGCTGTGTTTTCACTTTATATGCATACTACTTCCACTGGAATGCTTTCCTCTGTTTCCTCTGCACACCCGCTCACTTAATAAATAAACAGAGCCAACTCAACATGCTAAACCTAGCAAACATTAGTAGAAAACAGCAGTCACTGGAGAGCTTTTTGGCAGAGGGGAGAGACCCGATAATGAAGCAAAAGAAGGCACGACTGCCAATAAAAAGAAAGCAACATTTAAAAGAAAATATCAAGATTCCTATTTAAATTACAGGTTTATTGCAACTGATGATTCACACGTCCCTACTCCACTATGTGTTGTATGTGATGAGACACTTTCCAACGAAGCTATGAAACTATCGAAACTACTCCGCCACATAGAAACAAAACACCGAGCACTCAGAGATAAGCCATAAGAATTTTTTTGAAACAGCCCACGAAAGCTTCCACCTCTGTGTCAGTGTCTTCTTTCTTAGTGGCTGACTGCACAGGTAAAGCTTAAAAGCAATTCACAATCGATGGAGAGCTAATCTTGCCTGCTGCTAAGGACATTTGGCGTGAACTATTTGGGGAGGCTGCAATTCAGAAAATCTCTCAAGTCCCGCTTTCAGCCACAACTGTAACCAGGCGAATAGACGAGATATCATCGGACATTAAGGACCAATTAATTGAGAGAATCAATGCGTCACCGTGGTATGCAATACAAGCTGACGAGTCAACCCATGTGGACTGAGCTATAATGCTGTTTTTGTGTAATATGTTTTTCAAGAGGGTGTACACGAGGACATGCTGTGCACACTTTTGTTGCCAACTAACACTATGGCATCGGAGATATTCAAGGCTTTGAATGACTATGAATGAATGAATGACATGTCAGGGAAACTTGACTGGACATATTGTGTTGGCATATGTGCAGATGGAGCGGGGGCATTGCCAGTGTGGCTGACAGGCTTCACTATGAGGTTGCACCTGAATGCGAGTCACACAGTCCACAATGTGGATCACGCTATGTGTAACTAGGTGAAAAACTGGGGTACATGTGAAAAATTGTACATTGTAAAATGTAAATCCCATTCTCGTGTATATAAGAGCAGCTGTGTGAAGATACGGACGCGGACCACAAATGCTTTGTTATACACGGAAGTGAGATGGCTTTCAAAGGGCAAGCTGCTTTGAGTTATGAGAACCCTTGCAGAGATCTCTTACAGAAAAGCAGTCACCACTTGTTGCACATTGCAACAATGCAGAGTGGATCGCAAAACTTGCGTGTGACATTTTTAACCTACTCAGTGAACTGAACCTGTCACTTCAAGGCAAAATTACTACAATTTTCAAACCTCCAGATAAAATGGCCACATTCAAAGCTAAGTAGGACATGTGAGGAGGGTGTGTGGACCTGGGGGTATTTGACATGTTTCTTTTACTGTTTTGAATTTTGGGAGAGACGCAGCCAACGCCCTCCTTGTGCCAGCTTGTGTGCAACCACCTGTCTCAACCTGTCTCAAAGTGAATTTGAGTGATACTTTCCAGCAACAAAAGACCCACAAGCTGGTAAAGATTGGATCCGGGACCCATTTGTGAACAAACCAAGCAACTTGTCGGTCCAAGAAGGGCAACTCTTTGAAATTGGCAATGACAGTGGAATTAAAACTGTGTTTGAAGCAACTTCAAATCTCACCGCATTTTGGATTAAAGTCAAAGCAGAGTATCTGGTGACAAAAGGGTTAAAAAACTCGCCTCCCTATTCCAACATCATATCTCTGCGAAGCTGAATTTCTGCTGTTACCGCAACCAAGACCAAATTACAAAGCAGACTGGACATGGACAGGAGTACACTTCACGTTTCTCTTTCAACTGTCACCCCAAGATGGGACCATCTTGTCACAGGAAAACAAGCCCAAGGGTCCCACTAAATCTTTGGTGAGTGAAGAACATAAATTTTACAGTTTTTTTTCAGAGAAATAGGCCTGGTACTTGCTTTGTTTGGGTGCTTTGCATGGGCGTTGCACCACTGACACTGACACCTCCTTACCTCTTACCAGGGGTAATTAATCAGTCAATGGAGTCTCAGTTGACCAGCATTTTTATATATAAAATGTGTATAAAGACGGGTACTTCTCTGTATGCATAGTTGTAACCTTATCTTGTGAGTGCTGTTTGGGTTAGATGCATGGCCAAATCAGAGAAATACTGAAAAGTTTTAAGAGCTCACGACGCACCTTTGGTCAACTAATCAATACACAGAGCATGTCTTTAGTCAAATGAGAATTTCTTTAATCGATCACAGACCTGTTTACATATGATTTTAGCTAACATGCATTAGTCTATATTATTAAACACAATGTACTATGCTAACATTAGATCCTCCTGACCAATATTCTGGCTTGCAATCTGGAGTAGGGTCCCCAGGAACCTCTCTGTATTCCTAAAAAGACTTGAATCAGAACACTCCCAGTTTGGACTCGCATAAAACATGTACAGTACAGCTATAAATGGAACTAAAAGAATATGCAAATTATTTAATTGCTTTACTACGTCTGCTGCTGAGAAATGGCCCATAATGTAGGTTACGGCCATATTGTGTGAACACTGGGGAGTCCAGGAAAAACATGTGACAAAATAAAATGTAGGCTAATATATATGCGTAACAGCAGTGTTATAAGAAGCTATGCAATCAAGCTGGTGGTGCGATTCCCTCACAGCATATGTGTCCTTGGCCAAAATTCAACAAGAATGTTTTGTGTTTCTAGGTCTGCCACAATAATACATTTTGATGTACGATACATAGGTAGAGATATTCTGCGATAAATGATAATACTGAAACTACTTTATGCCACTGATTTAATAACAATAATGCAAGATAATCCCAGTAAACCATATTCAACTAGACAGTATCATTAAAAGATCTGAGCTGCAACAAATAAAATGCAAAATTAACCAATAATTAGCCATAGAAGTTAGTTATTCAACCCTCTACAGCTCAAATCTTATTGTATTACAACAAAAATACCCCATATCTCCCCACTTTTCCAAAGAAATTGTACACATGATAAATACTGAGCCCCAAAATATATTGTTCCAGGTTTCATATATTGAACGATAAGTCAATATAGTAATTATCATGACAGGCCTGTGTGTTTCTTTGAGAAAGCACGTAGGGTGGACTTTTTCTCTGTAGACTGTCCAGTTGACTTCATTCTGACATTAGGAAACTTAGCACACTCTACTCTAGGGCCGTGTAAGAGAGGGCATGTGCACAGCTAACTGAAATCGGACAGAAATTTGTTAAGAAATGTTGAGAGATTTGTCAATTGCTTTGCTTTTGTTTACAAGCCAGGCTTTCCATACAGCTTTCTCATGACCCCTTTCTTATATGGACACCATTTTGAGGACCATGTTTAGTTGCAAGTTACTATGGCAACATTTTTCTATGGCAATTGTATCCAGAGTTGCTTTTTTAGACTAATATGTCAAAATGCCAGTGGGTAGTATTCAGTTACATTTTATTGAGTTTTTTTTGTTTTTGTTTTTGTTTTGTTTTGGGGTTTTTTTGTATAAAAATGGGCTTCTAATAATAGTGAGTAGTTTTTACACACCATACTTTTACTCTTTGAGTAATATATTTTACAGTGCAACAGTACTAGAATAAAAGTGAATAAACATTTGGATTACTCTAAGTACAAGAGACATAAGTTTTATATTGGCAATAGTAATTGATCTGAGCATTGGTGTTTATGGCACTGCTCCTTCAGATATTATTTAGATTTCTTGAATGTTACTGTCTATCCTTAAAAAATACCAGATTTTGTGTATTATCTAATGTTTTGTCCTTCCAACAGAAATAACGTCAAATAAGATGTTAAGACCTTGACAGTTACCTTTACAACTACTCTACTTGAGTAGTAGTAATATGTACTTAAACTTCTTGGACTTAATTTGAAATAGTCCATTGTAGAAAAGGTTTCAAAGGTTTCGTCTTCCATCTAGATGTAATTTTAAAGATTGAAAATTGGTATTTCAGTCATTTTCAACACTGTAAATGACTACTTTCTAAACCTTTTCAACCTTCAAGTTGACTAATTATATTTTGTTTCAATACTATATCAGTACATTTTTTGCCTACTCTACCCACTGAACGCTTACTTGATTTCTCCTCACCATATAGTCACTCACCGCGGTCCTTTCTGAAAATAGCCCTTAATAATGAAAAGTCGTGTGATTTAGCTGTCATTGGCTGTGACTCAGACGATGTGCTTACAATGGTGTCACATTCATTGTGGCGTCATCTATACAGTCCCTGGTCTTAATGAGCCTGATAAGTCCTTCGTGTCTTCCATTGTGCTGCGGGATATGAGGTCTTCAGTACAACGCTTTCTTTACTATTCCGGTCCGAGGCGCGTTATTCCCAAATGGTGAATAGGGGATGAAGGTTGGAGTAATTTGCAGCTTATCCGCCTCGACTCGACGGTGTGGGCTGTAATAAAGACAGAACAGGCTGTTGGACTAATACTGTTAGTCTTTGACAGAGAAGTAAGAGTGATGTGCATGCTAATCCACTGCTACTCAGACTTTTACTGTGGCTTTAGTGATCGGTGTGATTTACTTTGGCAGCCCAAGAAAGTGTTCTGGCTTTTTAATGAACTTTGTACAACGTTAGTGTGGTGGGAGTGGTGAAGTACAGATTGTATAAGCTTTAATTGGTTGGTGATTTAATTTAATACTAGAATCGTAATAAACACCCAACAACGCCACCCCAGGAATTTCACCTGGAGAGTATAAAATACTCTAAAGCCTAAGGTACACAGGTAAGCTTTACTTAATAAGGCCAAGAGACAATTCCAATTCACAGTGTTTATTGAAAAAGGCAAAATAGTAAAATGTTTATGCAAAAAAACTGCAACTCATTATTAGACAAATTTCACTTAAAATCTAAGTATAAACCCACTCCACACACACTCACACGCATTCACCCCAACACAAACAAACCAGGAAGCTGAGGCCTTTCTGGAAGGAGGGAGGGAAACAACTGAGGAGGATACTTAAACACACACAACAAACAGAAAACACCACACAAATAAACAGTGCACCGCAAATATGAAAAATTACTGCCACCAAAAGAACCACCACCGACGCCAGATTGGACACTCAGCTCTTGGAAACAAAAATCTAAATCTTAAAATGGAAATTTTCAACTATATATATTGCATAACTCTCATAAGATTGTCTGTATTCTGTATAGATTGTTTCACTGGTCCAATGTCACCAGATAGGAACAGTGACAGCAAGAGCGGTAGGTCCACTGCGTAATGACTCATGGAGCAGGCAGAAATCCCTGCACAGCCTTTCAATGAGGCACATGGCAGGTAAACACCTAATCAGGTACATCTCAGGTCAGATGCAGGCAAGACATTTACAACACGGCAACATGTACAGGCACAGCATTGGCTGAAAGCGAGCAGCGGACAGTAGAAGTAATGGTAGGCAACATGCAGAACAGGACAAAACTGCAGCATCACTTGAGCTTAAACTTGTAGCTCCTGCAAGAGAATGTGCCATCACCAAGTTGCTAATGCGGTATCTGTCCTCATCTACCCTCCCGATTTGTATCGGCGACTCACCGATGGACCAGGACTACTTTGCATTATGGTCTAACAAAGGCCACCTGTTACTTGAAGAGGGCACTTCAGAGTCCACCTCCCCTTGGGGCTGCCGACCTACTGGACTTGGAAGGCGATAGAGGTTTTGATGTTGGCCTGCTGCTGTCCTAGAGGATCTGCGTATAAGAGTCCCACTGCTACCAGGGATGTCGGCAGGCTCATGTGAGGGCAGAGACCACTCAGCCAGGGTGGTTAGTGGAGCAACCAAAGGTTCTGGGGCACTTTGAGCAGGTGGCAGTGATGCCCAAGAACTGTGCAGCCCGACCACAGGTAATATTGGCGGACGCAACAGACTCAAAAACAGATCGCCCTCAAGGGAAGACTCTCCCTCTGGAATGGGCACTGAAAGCTCCGAAGGGGAGCCTGGAACTGGAACGGGGTCTGGTGGATCACTGCCAACCAGGGCTTTAAGGAATGAGCGATGCACCTTTTTAACCTTTGTCTGCTGGTCCACTAGGGCTACGGTGTACACTACACTGTCTTCTTTTGGAACATGGAGGACCACATGGGTCACCGGGTGCCATAGATGTTGGGTCTTATGACGACCCCTGGTGTTGTGGTCATGAAGCAATACAAGCTGGCCCTCTTTAAGGGGCCAAGTCCACTGACAGTGAGTGTTACTCCTGTCCTGAGAGTTTTGCCTCAGACGTAAAGCTCATATTCAGCAACTGTGTGAAATACTACAAGGCCACTTCAGAGGCGGAAAGTGCTGGACTGTACCTGGAGGAATACTTCATGGAGCAGCTGAAGCTCCAACCAGGGTGGGAGAGAAGAGGCCATGATCCCCCCTTTAAGGATATCGGTCTGCGCATAGATATGCAATCGTCCGTGCTGCTGTGAGGCGCAGATAAACACAGAAGTGGAAATGCCGGTGGGCGGGCACTGGTGTGAAGCCAAAAGGGAGAGCAGCAATGAGGCAAGCACTTTTATTGCTTGATAGTTAGCGCAAACAGCCAATGAGAACTTAGGCCCTCAAGTGGCAAAGCCCACCTACGGTGCATAATGCCACATTAGAATGTTGTTTTCGCATCATGAAGAGCAGATTTATTAGTTCAAACTTTTGGTGTTGAAGGCCAATTCATAGTTCATAAGAAGCAATAGGATTGTTCTTGTTCCTGTGGCTACAAGAACAAGAACAGGCTTCTTTTGGGCTTGGACATTTCATAGCCTACTTCATCAGACTTTCTGCTGCCACACTACTCATTGTCACTTCCCCAAACAACTGTGTTGTTGCTATGGAGCTTACCAACAGTACATGGCTGTACAGTGGCGATAGCTGTTAAAAAATATAATTAATAAGTAACAGATTTAAAATGCACCAAGACTAATAGATTTTCAAAGTGGTGTGTGTTGTTTTGAATCTAAGCCAGCCACACCACACAATTTTCTGACAAACAATGTGTCAAGAATCTAGGAGCAAGACCAAAGTTCTCATGAATTGGCCTCAACCCTTGAAAGTGCTCCTTGGTGTTTTTAAAGTGCATACACCTTCATCACACTCCTTTTACTCCATTTTACTGAAAGAAAACCCTGACAAATGTTCATCCTTGTCTTGTTTATAAGGGATTGGGTCCAGTAATCTTATAGCATCATGTGTCATCACAACATAACGTCTTTGAGAATAAATAATGCTACCAATTTTTGAAGCCAACCTATTTCTCAAAGATACAAGTGGCTATTGTTGTTTACCTAATATTTAATGTTTCACTCCTCAGTGTTACAGCACTGGTCGAGTTTTTGTGTCTTGTGTCCTTGTGTTTTATATCCAAAGAAAACAGAATACCGGTACTTGTGAACTAACAAACATGCACTATAGTTCATCTTAAATTTTATATACAGTATATACATACATACATATACACACACACACACACACACACACACACACACACACACACACACATATATATATATATATATATGACTATGTTGGATAGTGGTTATTGTGCCTCAAATATAAAAAAAGTCCGGTTAAAACAGACTTATTATTCTCAAAGAGGCCATTTCCGCACACTTTACATTTCCTCATATAGTGTGACATCATAAAAAAGAAAAATTATGAACAGAAAATGGTTTTATTGGCTGTGGGCTCCCAAGACTGTTAACGAGGCAGCTGTTAAGTCAGTGTGATGCTATATCTTTTTATTTCCCGGTGTTTTGGTTTTGCTAGTGCAGGATGGGAAAAAATGAGCAGTACTTCTTTGAGCCTTTAAAATGTTTCTTTCATGCTAGTATTTCTCTATAAAATACATAATTGCTCGGGATATGACGACATCACCTTTTATTTTAGTTCAGAGTGGCCTAATAAAAGTGGGAAAGACTCGGCAATTTAAGGTAAATGTTTGAAAGTAGTGATTATAGTTTCAAAGCTCGAGCCATGATGAGCTGACGTGAGGGGAATGGAGAGTGCACGCTGCTGCGTGTGCAGTAAACTAGTGCGTGGTGAGGCTAAGGCAAAGCAAAGAGCTCAAGTGGTGGGAGGGAAGCTATATGACAACAGAGGTACAAAGTACAAAGTAGTGATCCAAGAAATTACACAAGTAAGAGTAAATAGGTATTTGGGAAAGCTTAAACTTAAAGTGGAACTAAACACTAGGGATGCTAAAAAAGTCTCACAAGTCTCATAATGTTTGAGCTTTTATTTATACAGTGTTCTTCTGTAGTTACTCAGGAGATACATAACAGCAACATTAAACATTTGGATCAGTTTTGTCTTATTACATTTTTGTTCAAAGAAAATAAATATCACAGGTATCAGCTGATATCGGCAGATACTTAAAACTATAGTATCGAAAAGGGTATTGGAACTGAAAAAGCTGGATCGGTGCATCCCTACTAAATACCAAATCCTCTTTTTTTTCCTACTAAACTGTATATGCTAATTTAGGAGTTTTAGGAGTGTTGTTTATTGTTTCTAGTCATTTTTTGGCAACTTTAGTGCAAACTAGGTACATTTACAGCTTCCTGGTTAAAAACACCTAAATCTAAGCTTGTGCTTCCTTCAGTGGCCTCTACAATTTCCAGTAGTTAGTGACATCACATAGGACTGCCCTGATTACAGCCAGGTCTTTCTGATTACCTGGCTGGAGGGGCAGAGTTTGAAGTGTAAATGCCTGTTAGACTAATGTCATCATTCAATTCTAGGACTGAAACGATCCAAATAATGTAGTGAAGGTGTGTGGAGTTTAAAAACACAGTGGAGCACTTCCTGTAATTACCACATGACTTCACGAGGTGGAACAGAGTGTTTTCTGTTTGTGAGAAGAACACAGCATAAATATGCAGGATTTATGTGCTAAACCTCTGTAAATGAAACAACACAACTCTGGGTATGTTCTTGATGAGGAAACAACATTGTAACATAGATCATATAGTATCATAATATAGGCCCTTAAAGGCAAAAATAGTGATTATATTTTCAAAGCCCGAGCCGTGATGAGCTGTCGTGAGGGGAATCGAGAGCCCGTGTTGCTGCGTGTGCACTAAAGTAGCGTGTGGTACGGCAAAGGCAAAGCAAAGCGCTGATGTGGGGCTTTGTGGGCTCCTCTCTGGGTAATTGTTGTTTGCAGAAGGGGCTCTGGTTGGACCGGCCCAGGCTGCAGGAGCCGTGGGCAGCTGCTTGAGACGCTGAAGCCCCATTAGTGACCAGCACAGCGGACCGGAGAGGCTGAACTCAGCCCAGGAGAACAAACAATAGCTTTGGTTTGTTTGGGTGAAATGTTTTTGTTTCTTGTAAGCTATACCCATGTGACACTAGGGATGTAAAGGGGACTGGTTTAAAATAAGTGGTGATTATACATGTCTCATAGTGAAATCATAGAAAATAACACATTCAAATGTTTATGTATGTTCCACAGGATAATGAATGAAACTTATCTATCTTCATGGAGACAAGCAGTTTATGCTGCCAGGCCAAGTAAAAATGCATATTTTTCAAGTATTTGTTTTTGTTTTAAATAGAAAAAAAAAAAGTAAATGTATTTGAATGAATGCAATGATAGACATTCCATGGAGACAAGCAAGTGACAGACATCTAAACCAGAAAGGTCCCATAGTGACAATAAATTGTTACTGTATATGTCGTTAACAAAGAAACTAGGCCTATCTGAAGAGCTAGTTCCAAATATGGCATAGAAAAAAATCTAGCCTACAATTAGGAACTCAGACCAGGGATGTTATTATGTATTCTGTTTTACAATAATCATTCATTCTATATGTCAAAAATAGAGACATTTTTTAAAAAAAATGTACAGGAAACTGCATTTTTAAATTAAATCCAAATATCAATTAAAAATCAGGCTGGAATAAATGCATATCTTAAATGTAATCAAATGACACACGGTTGATCTCTGCAGACGGCCAATCTGCAGCAGAAAACAAAGAGGCTAAGGGCTGCATAGCCATTCCTTTGTTGTTAGAGGAATAGTCATCTGAAAAGGCAGCACATACTCGAAAACAAAGAGCGTGATAAAATGAGCAATGCTAGCAACAACTCTGCAGAGCTAACACCGGAGCTGGCAATGGCATTTGTCTTGCAATGCAAAAGCAAAGACCCATATGCATCTTTACGGCAATCAATCCAGAGTAGGTCTAAAACACAATACCAAGGTGTCCAAATGTCCGTTAAAATAGAGAAACCCATTTGATTTTTAATTTTACTAGTCATTTTTATGCTGGTGACATTTTTAACTGTAGCCAACCTGATTTTCACCGTCTGAAAAATGGAACTAGTTCATTTTATTTGTATTTCTCATTTACCTTTTGCATCCCGAACATCCAAATGATTCATCACAATGAGTTTAAGCCCTTTTCACAATTTACAGAGGCCAGAGCAGACGTTTGCTGTCACGGTCAAGCTAACAACAACTAGCATGCTAATGTGCACTTCCTGATTAGATGCAGACCAAACACAGCAGACACATTTTGACCTCAAAAGCTGCTTATACATTAAATCTGTACTGGTGCAAGGCATATTTTGCTCAAGTGCATGTGTACAGGCACTTTCATACTTTCATTTTAACATTACACATTGGAGTTAAGTTGTTCCATTTTGTTCAAATCAGAAAAAAAGAAAAAAAAATGCGTTTCAGAACATGTTAGTAGAGGTCTAAACTACAGGGTTATCCATTTTAAACAATAAGGCAGCAGATGCAGTGGTTATCTTAGGAAATTACATAACATGCAGTTTTTGAGACTTGCTCATTGTGTCCATTCAATTGTCATATTGATACAATGGCAATAAAAAAACAAAACAAAATAAACAAACAAACAAACAGAAGACTGTGTAATACAGGAACCATAAATGTACACAGACTACAAGGGACAGTCTTGGGTTGCTGTTGGATGGAGATGTGTTTCTGTACTGAAACAAGATAAGCTTTATTGATCCAGCACAGGGACATTTCTCCGGCTGCGGCGGCTCACAGGCAGCTGGGCCCACTATAAAGATATGGTGAACGCTGAGGCCAGGGACAATGGGCTGTTCTGGTGTTTGTGCGATGAACGTGCCATCCGTGTATCATTTCATGAGCTTTCATCTTGTGCACTTGGAAAAACACTGAATGCTAATGTACAGTCATCGGATCACATAACACAGACTTATTTGGAGCATTTGCTAGTAGGGTTTGGTGATACCCACTAGAGATGCACCAATCCAGCTTTTTCAATTCTGGTACTTATACTTGTAGTGTCTTTCGATACCTGATTTCCTTACAGAACCAATAATATGTATTGTTTGCTATTGGCCTTTAAACATGGTCTTGAGTACCTTTGCTTTGGCGTTCCATGTTTTAGAACTTAAAATAATGCCTAATTAAAAAACAAAAACAAAAAAGAGACATTATTTTACAGCATCAGTGCTTCACATACTCTGATCTGGTGCAGCTCGCCATCTACTGGCAAGAGATGGAATCACCATGTGGAATCTGGAAAACTAAACTAGCTAATGAGGACATGTTAAGTGTGCAGCAGTAATGAATGCAGTTTGACAACAGAAATGCTTAAAACGAGTTCGGTGATGATTTATGGACTTTATCTGGGTTTTATCCTGGGTTTATCTGTGACATCACAAGTCTGGGAAATTGCAAAGTGCATATTTGGTGACTGCTCAGAGGCAAAATTGTTTTTACAGAGGATTAATGGAACCGGTGTAAAGAACGCGAAATACAACTCTATATTGCAATTATTCAATGACAGGTGTTTTAGTGAGTGAAGAATGGGGCCACCTCTCCACTGATATTATCCGCAACATCACGTGGTGGTGGCTACGTGGAGATAGATATGTTTAATGCCATACCGTTACATACTGCACCTTTAGTGTATGAAATCAGTTTTACATAACCCACCACCCACAAAAAGATAGTAGGCCATGGGTAAAAATTGTCTGAGTTCTGACAAACGTATGATAAAAAAACCCAAAAGTCCACTAACACAGCTCTGAGCGCGCTTTAGTCACACTGGATACGGTTGAGTCATTTTCAGCCACAACATGTAAGACACACTCGCTCACCTCCGCCACACATCTGTCACCTTCTCCCTCTGTGGAATCAAGATGGCAGCAGCAAAATGAGCTCTTCAACTCGCACCTGTCCCAAACGTACCAAAATGATCCCGTATGTCACCACTATGGGAGGCTTAAAGGTCCCGTGGTAATCGGAATGGACATTTTTGGTGTGGGCTTGATGTTCTAATGTTAACCACCACATGTCTGCAGGTTTGTTTTATTTCATGCAAAAGTCAAGTCCAGCGTGCACAGTTTTCCACTACTTCTTCGTGTTTTTAAATAAAACAAAGCAAAATACAATGTAATTAATAGGGAAAACTGTCTCATACCCCCCATTTGGGAGTATGACATCATCACACTCTAGAATCTGAAACCCAGCAATATGTAGGGTTTAAAAAGTAAACATTTTTTAACAATAAAAACATGCGATTGAAAATCTCCTACTCGCTACAGTGAAATACCACTGTGGTATTCTTAGCTCAAGTGTTCTGAACAATTAATAAAGTGTCAAATAAATCTATGTATGTTATAGATTCATTCTAAATACCCAGATAAATGTTTTTTTGTTGTTTTTTTTAATAGAAAATAGACTTTAAAGTAGCTCTGCTTGTTACAAGTCTCTCCATGGCCCAACACCAAAGTACATCTCCGACATCTTAGTGCCATATGAACCATCTCACACTCTGAGGACTTCAGGGACTGGCCTCCTGCTGGTGCTCAGAGTCAGGACTAAACATGGGGAATCAGCGTTTCTGTTTTACGCAGCTAAAACCTGGAACAGTCTTCCTGAAGATGAGAGACAGGCCTCTACTTTGACAATGTTCAAATCCAGGCTCAAAACGCTTTTGTTTAGCTGTGTATATGACTGAAAGATTTTTATTCCGCACTCTTCTCTTTTAATGTCCATTTTATGATGAGCACTTCGAATTACTTTGTGTACGAATTGTAAATCTGTCAACTGGACAAAACGTTGTAGGAGTGAAGACGTTTTGCTGCTCATCCAAGCCTGAGTCCTACTTAGCGTAGTCATTCAAGCCCCTAATGAGTGATTTCACACCTATTAGTAGGACTCAGGCACAGTGCATAACAGACCTAGCCTACAAACAGAAACTGTAAGCAATAGGCGTGTTTGTTTCAGTGTAGCTAGCTCCTTCCTTTAGATAAATATAAGGCAGTGTCCACCAGTAATCTGACCAGAACTGAAGAAGCGGCTTGGATGAGCAGCGAAACGTCTTCACTCCTGCATCGTTTTGTCCAGTTGACAGATTTTATATTTTTCTTTTGCTATGGATCAGACCTGGACGACTGAGGGATTACAGATATTCAAGACTTGTGTTATCAGCTATGAATTTCTGTATCTTTTCCATTCAAATTCATTATTAAAAAAAAGAAAAAAAAAAAAGCTACACCAATAATGAAGTGCCCAAAGCCGTTTAAAAGGCCTGAATAGAACGTAATTCACAGTGATGTTAATTCTCCTAGGGTTGTATGCTTTCCCAGTGAACAGATGAATAAGCGGTGCAGACCAAGGCCGTCCTCCGGAGCAGCTTTAAACTCATGTATTTATCAGTTGTTCTCGCCTCAGGGCTGTGTCTCTCCACAGCTGCCCTGAGTCAAAAGACGCTTTCAGTTGTGACATTAACATTACTCCACACCAGAATGTCAGTGTGCATTCATCATCACCTACAATAACATAAACAGGAAATATAAACAGGGAGGAGGAGCTGAAGGATGGAAGAGACAACATATGAGGGGAAAATAGTTACGAGTTCTGCCCTGTGTTGAAATATTACAAAAAATATTCATAATACGTTTAGAGTCATTGATTAAAGGTGCGCTGTGTAACTTTTCTGGACACCTACTTGTCTCCATGGAGATGTTATTTATTTGCCTGGAATGCTCCACTGTATGGCATTAAAGTGGAACTAAACACTAAGTCCACTTTTTTCGCTACTAAACTGTATGTATGGTGTTTGAATAGCGTTCTACTGTTCCTTATCATTTTTGGGCAACTTCAGTGCAAACTAGGTACATTTGCAGTTTTCTGGTCAAAAATGTCTTAATCTAAGTTTGTGCTGTGTTCAGTGACCTCTGAAACTTCCAGTAGTTGGTGTCATGGCCCCGTCTTGGCTGCCCCCGTGTGGCCGTGTATTTAATTGTTTTGGTCTGTGCAGGTGGAGCTGTCCTCCAGGTACTGCCCAGTTTAGCAGCTCTATTTAGTTGTGGGCGGAGTTTAGGTGTTAAGTCCGACTTTAAACCTAACCCATTTAGCATGTATTTATTTGTGCTGCTGTGTTCCATATAGGAAGCGATTATGGACGCGCTTCCGGCTTCATCGACTCTGGCGCCAATTCACTTTACATTAGAAAACTGTCGCCCCTCTCTCCGTAACTGCTGCTGTCAGACTCGTCATTTTGGTCTTAAAATGTTCATATTAACCCGCTCTACGTGATCACAGTATTTTTATTTTACTATTGTGTCCATAATTCAAGATATGAACATTAATAAGAGACAAATCAGCTGCTTTCTTTCCCCGAGGTGCCTCCAGCTAGCATTAGCAACAGGTTTGTTTGACAGCGTTGCTAAGCTCTTGCCCCCTGCTAAACCAGCAGTGCGGGCGGGAAGGGGCGTTACCTTCCACAGGGTAACGTCACACTTACTTAGTCAACTTCTTTATACAGTCAATGGTGCTACCTTGAAAAACATGCTATCGCTAGTCTTCCTCAGACAGGCAACAAAGTAGTGCTTATGAGGCCCCGCAACGCAATCCTGAAAACTGTTCAACTTTTGTCCTGGTTGCCAACAGTGCAGCCAATCAGTGAGTTTCTTTGACGGAGCAACGAGCTGAACAGAGAAATATATAGTCCAATACAAAATCAACATGGAGGAAAAATACTATTCGCATTGTCTGGTTTTCCACATATTTTACGATATGTTAAGGAGCTACCACAAAGAAAGCTGCTGCTTTTCAGACCCAGGGTCGTCTTTTGCTTTTAATGTAAAACAGAGACAACATTATTCATTCAGTCAATTTGTGCAAAAACCTTGTAGCCTACTTTACTTCATCGCTCCCTGTGTGTTGCATTTTAAAGGGCCCTTATTGCGTTATTTTCTGATCCATGTTTTGTTTCATTCACACATGTTTAACACACAAACATTGCAAATTTAGGCTGAGTTCTTCTCTCAAACAGAAAACACTCTGTTCCACCTTGTCATGTGTAATAAAAGAAGTGCTCCACTGAGTTTTTCCATACACATTCACTAGAATCATTTGGATGATTCCAGCCCTGGAATTGCCAGTCTCTGCTGAACAAAAGGTAAAAGGTAGATGTTAACATGAAAATTATCACTGCATAACATCACAAGGTGGAACAGAACATTTTGAGCTTTGGAGATGTAGACAGACTAATAAAAGGGTTTCTCAAACATGTGAATGAAACAAACCACAATTCGGGGTAAGTTTTTGATGAGGTAGCAACATTCTAACAAGGCTAAAAGCTCGCCTCAGTCAATTTAGCATAATATAGGACCTTTTTTTAAAACTGATGCAATGAGTTGTCGCTGTCGTTTGCCCCCAGTGCGTCGATCCCATTCCTGTGAGCTGGATTGCCTCACCGTGGGTCTGACTTGTAACTTGGACTGGTGGGGCCACTTGCTTGGAGACAGCGTGTAACATTTTAGGGCAAAAAAAAGTATTTTCTCATACAGCTGGTGAATACGGAGACAATTTGAGCGGTGTGAAATGTTTTTGCTCATGCTACTGTTTTGGTCTATTTCCTAGACCTTCAGACAAGTCTACATTAATAAGATTTTTATTTGTATAAAATGTGTATTAAAACAGAAATTGTGGAAACAGTGGAAACAGTGGAAAACAATGACAATCTCTAAAATTGTACCTCACCTTTAGATCAATGCCTTCCATCTTATATTTAGTCATCATCAAGTGCCATTACTACACAACTTTTATCTGGCAGTCTTGAAAGTCCTGAACTTAACAATCTCATCTATCCAACCCACGCATAGCTAGTTGATTGCATGTTTCCAAATCAGTGCCTTTTCACAGTTAAGTTAGTGAATGCCAATTAATAGAGATGAGACGAGACACAATTCCCACGAGACACGAGGCTGGGTCCATGAAAAGGAGGCAAGATTTTGGCATCATTTATAAGAAATAAATCTCGAGGCTCAGCTCACAATTTTTGATGTAGCCCATTTTACTTTTATTTATTTAGCTGTTATTGTAGCACTGCTGTTTGGAAGTACAGCTTCTCAAGAGGTGTAACTCAGCAACATTAAAGTGGCTGTACCTGATACTTTTCCATGTATTTGAACAAAATTTGTCTTGCCCTAGTACAGATATATTGTTTAAGCAGCTCTTGAGGTCAAAATGAGACCACTGTGTGCTGTCTGCATGCTAGTTATTGTCAGCTTTACAATGACAGCAAAACTCTGCTCTGGCTTCTGGGAGTTGTGAAAAGGATGTTTGGAATGAGTTATGAAAGTGAGGAATTACTTTGGACCACTGCAAACCGTTTAAAATGAACTATTTTGTTTTTTCTCCATTTTTTTAAGACAGTAAAAATCAAGTACAGCGCCTTTAACACGTTTTTGACATGAAAAAAGATCACTCTACACGTGTGCCCAATCGTGTTGCAATCTAGTTTCACAAAATCTTGTCACGAGATCTTGTCCCATCCTTACTAATAAATTTACTTATCTCTTATCCCTCCCTCCATAGTTACCAGAAGTAAACACTGCTATCTGGTGCAGTACATTGAAAACACACTCATTGCTATTTTGTCGCCAAATCCGTGTCCATCCACAGTGGTCGACAGCCAACGCGAACGCATCCGCTCAACATGTTTTACGGCCTCCTTAGTTACTGGAAGTGAAACGCCGTGAATGTTGTTTACCAAGCCCAGCGTTGCGTGGCTAGCTTTGTTGTTTTGTACATCTAAGAATCCCTTGGCTTTGTTTCATTATGGATTATGTGAGTGCATATAGCGTATTTGGTTTACGTCCATGTCCCAAAGCTATTGTGAAGGAGGTCTTTAATGCGGAGGCCTATTTAAATCTGTAGAAGGTCTTTGTTCAGCGCAGAAAGGGTGTGTGTGTGTGAGCAGTTTGTTAGCTTGGCAGGCTCGCGTGCTATGCCGTCTCTTGTTAGCGGAGTGCTAATTTGGTGCAGCAGTGTGCCGAGTTGCTTTGTTTGTGCTAATGCAGTCTCCATTGGTTGGTGAATGCGATGATGGGGTTGGATGAAGTCCCTCTCTCAGACGCAGGCAGGAGACAGTGTACTTATACTGGTTATGTGATATTTGCACAATATCCATTTCTCAGTATTTGTTCACAGAGAAGGTTGCGTTCGCATGACATCACAACATTCTAGGTTCGTCAAAAGTATTTAAAATCAAATACTAATCGATGCTAAGGCTACTATCGAAACTAGATACTCATTTGAGGATCTAGTTCACAGGACAGAAATGAATAGCTTTAGAATAATCCACAAATTAGTACACGCCCATGGACCACTATGGAACCAATCTGGACGACTGAGGGATTCTACAGATATAAGGCCACATGGTAATAAAAGAAAGTACTATGGTTTAATGTTGAAAATGACATTCTCTAATAAAAAGTGTTTTTGTATTATCATTGTGGTATCGGAATCGGTATTGAGTATCAAGTCTATCCCTTAGTGTTTAAGTTGAGGTTGAAATTTTAGTACCGTGACAACACTACAATGTTCTAGGATGCTCATAGCTTAAAACTGAGCTGGACGACAGGTCAATCAATCAATTCTGTGGTGGAATTGTCTATTGGTGGTTTTCACATTCTAGAACTTGATGATGTCATACTTCCAGATGAGGGGCAAGAGACAGTTTTTCCTATTGATAACATTATATATGTTCCTGAAGTATCCAAAATGTAAATGCACAAATGTTGAACCTGATTTCTATTAATGAATAGACTCAAGATCTGCTGTATTACAAAAAAAGTCGGCGTTTTAACAAAATACATTTTAGCTGCCCCCCTTCTGAATTAAATATGATTGACCTATAGAATGTTGTGATGTCATCTGAAACCCAGCAATTGGTGGATTGCAGATTTGATGGCCTCGTTTAATGTAATTAATGTAATTACTGAGCCTATCCACATGAAACAAAAACTGACACACAATTCAAGGTTGTGGAGCCAATCCCAAACGAATATGGTATAAATAAATGTGAACCACACATAAATATTCAAGCTTCATAAGATCAGATATTTCTTTTAAAAATTAATTAAAACCATAAATCTCCCATAGGGTTATATAGACCCCTGCCCTGCATCTGAAATGAAGACATAATTGAATGTGAATGCAACCTATTAACCTTATGTAGCAACCTTTATTGTAATACGTTTAATTAAAACATTTCAATTAAAATTGCCCAGTCAGGTCTTCAGTGCAATTATTGTAGTCTCAAGTGTTTAATGACTGAAAGTGAACATTTTTGGCTGCACTGAAATTGAGCAAACGGCAGCACGGTGGCTAAAGCCATTTCTCTCGCAACAAAAAGATACTGGGTTTGATTCCTGGGCTGTGAGTTTGCATGTTCTCCCCATGACTTAGTGGGTATCCTCTGGGGTCTGTGGTTCCTCTATCATTCTCAAATCATACATTACCTTGACATGTTTCGACTACTTGTCTGTAGTCATCCAAGCTCTACATGATGTTGCTGTGACGTGTCTTGCCAGCTGATTTACAAAGTCACAGTCTTCAGAACAGTATTCCAAGTGTGGGAAAGCAAGAACGCCCTCTCATCTTGGTGCAGTGTATTATGGGAACATTTCTGGATTTCAATTGCCCCTTTTATCCAGTGATGGTGTTTATTGTCCTCTGTCCTGATAACTTTGGGTCCATCCCAATCCATAACATGGGTCTCCCTTTTGCAGTGGTCTGAGATGGCAGACTGTAGTTGTTTTTGTTCTGCTTTTTGCAGAAAAGCAAAACAAGAACAACTGTCAGACTGACTGAAGTCAGAAGAAGACTGTGTCAAAGACTGTGTAAATCAGCCGGCAAGACACGTCAGAGCAGCATCACGTGACTCTTCTGAGAACGACTGCAAACAAGTAGTCAAAACATGTCAAGGCAAATAAACAAACAGATCTCTTAGATGAAAATAAAAAAGTAATTTGAAGAATAGAAGTCCAAATGAACCTTTTTGTAATCATACAGAGTTGGCTACCTCTCCAGATCCAGTATATTTTTGTTCCTGGATTATACAAAGCTATATTGTAAAAAGTCCATGGGGATATTGTTATGCTAAATTGCCAGTGGCAAAAGTTAAACTGATAATACAGCTAAAAAGTTTAACCTGAAGGTTCTTCTCCTGCAACTGGCTAACCGCTGGTGTCCTGGGGTAAGACACTTTGTTCACCTTGCCTGTTACATAGCGATGACGATGTATTTGAATGTTCCAGAATTGGTGTTACATCACTAAAAATGCATCAGTCTTAGTTAAAGAATTCAGTTGTCTCCTGCATAGCACCATGGTGGAACCTTTTCACGTTGAATATGTACGTTACCAGTCAAAGGTCTGGACACACTTTCTCATTCAGTGTTTTTTTTTTCTTTGTTTACCACTTTCTGCATTTTATATGTCAAAGGTGAAAGGTGATTATGGAGGGTTTGAATAATATGCTGTGGCCAAATTGTGATGAGACTAGCGGAAACACATGTTTGAGTGAAAGGTGGATGTAACTAATAAAAGTGAGACAGTTAAAATAATTGTACAATTATATTAATAGGTTAAAAGTTAGTAATGGGCCATAAAAACAAGACTAAAATATAAAATCCAAGCTAAAACTATAACCCAGATTGACTCTAAAATATGACCTAAAATAGAGTCAAACCAATGCACTAGGCTACAGCAATCGGCTGCTCTCAGTCCACGTTAGTTTTGTGTGTCTAGGGCCATTGCAGAGAGAGACACCCGCTTCACCACAGCATCCAGCATCACGCGACCAGTGCAGAAGCGCTTCCTCCACGTTTCCTCTAGACGGGCTGTGGACGCAAAACACAGCAGGGCCAACAACATGCACCATTCCAGAGGACGCATTCACACAGCCATAGGACTTCATGTACTTAGTACTTACACGCAACACAGGGCCTCCTGCCCTACAGTTACTTGTATTCCGCTCCGTGGTTCTCTCCTGGCTTGTCCTCGCCTCGGTGCCTCGTTCCGACCTCCTTCGCTCCTCCAACGCTTCTGCGCCCCGTCCACACTGTCACTTCCCTTGCACTCCGGTGGCTCCATGTCCTCGTCATCGCCCTCATCCGTTAAGTCCCCGCTGTCCATATTCAGCTGCCTCTGCCCAGTCCTGTACTGCTCCCGGTCTCAGTAGAGTCCCACTATTGTGCCATCTGACATATATAAATGCAGAAGACATCATTATTTATTTATTTATTTTATTTTATTTTTATTTTTTTCAAATTCTTCAAGTAGTCACCCTTTGCTTGGTTGACAAATCTTCTGAGATCTTTTGAGTTTTTTTGTGTTGACTGCATTCTACATGTGTTCTGGTGCCTTCAATTTATAATGTAAATAATCACGGAAAAAAAGAAGAAACATAAATGAAAAAAGGATGTCCAAACATTTGACTAGTAGTGTATGTAACTAAAAACGACACCTATTAACCTAACACCTTGATATTTATAACAAGCCCCATTATGCCACAGTTATGTTTATCCAACTACACCATAAAGTCCTCATAATAGCTACAGACATTTTCACCTGGCCCCATCATCTCGACACTCCAGGCCTATAGAAGGTTGTGAAGTCATCCGAAACCCCTGCAGTGTTATTGCAGTGTGCATCCTCATAGAGATATAATGTGCCATTCATTGGGCACCACTGGGGAGGGGTGAGGTCTGATTTACGGGATATGGTCAGGTAAAGCGCTTCAGATGAGGCACTAAACCGGATCTGCTCCACTGACCACAGTACGTTCACCTCATAAAGATGTGTAATGCGCCCAGGCTTATAGGGTCTAATGCTGATTCACAAGTGGAGACGCTTTACTCCTGTTCACTGTCGGTTTCTTCAAAGGCATTGGTGGTTTATAACTATAGAATGATAAAAGAGAGAACTTATAGACCTTTTAAAAGTTTCTAAACTGAAGTGAAGTGGAGCAGAATGCAATTGGGAATTTGGGATTAACCACACAATATTATGTGGAAAATGAATGTGTAATTTATACATTTTGTGAAGCTCAGTACAATTTGTCCCTTTTTTGTTAGAGATACTTAAAATTCAGATCTGATTCCAGTTAATCATTGGAGATGCATCAAGGTATTTTTCTCCTGCCTCCAGTTTAAGGGGTCTAATATAAAACAGACTATGGCTTAATTATTCTTTTTAAGTGCGTTCCCATTGCATCATTGGTATTTCACATTTCTCAAAATAATTATATCTTCCTCTTCAGTTCTTAAACAGTACAAATGGATGACTAACCAGGGCTGCATTATTAATTGGAAAGGCTACAAATGTTTAGGCAATACACACAGCAATATATCCCATCTCTTTACAGTAAATAAAAGAGAACTTTCTAACCACATAGCAAAAGAAAATATAAAATCTGTCAACTGCACAAACATTGTAGGAGTGAAGACGTTTTGTAGCACAACAGACCTAGCCTACAAACAGAAACTGTAAACAATAGGTGCTTTTAGTTTCAGTGTAGCTAGCGCCTCCCTTCAGATACATATAAGACACTATCCACCAGTAATCTGACCCTTTCTGGACTTAAATGTGCACTATGGAAATTTCCTGGTAGAAGGTCCCGCTCTCATGGAGATGTGTTTGCTTTGTCTAGAATGTTCCACCGGATAGTATTAAACTAGTCAATTTGCATTTATTCAATTATGTTTTTGTTGTTGTTGGTGGTGGGTTTTTTGTGTTGTTTTTTTTTTTTTTTGTTAAAAACACCTTGAAAAGCACTTTTTTCTTTTTTACTGTGAGTGGGGACGGCTCTCCACAGATCTAACCAGTAACTTGGCCTGGTGGTGTCACCTACTTGTTTTCATGGAGATAAATAGAAGGGAGGAGCTCAGAGTAGAGCCGCTGCTCCTCCACGTCGAGAGGAGCCAGCTGGGGCGGCTCGGGCATCTGTTCCAGATGTCTCCTGGACACCTCCCTGGAGGTGTTCCGGGCATGTCCCACCGGGAGGAGGCCCTAGGGAAGACCCAGGACATGCTGGAGGGACTATGTCTCTCGGCTGGCCTGGGAATGCCTTGGGGTCCCACCGGAGGAGCTGCAGGACGTGTCTGGGGTGAGGGAAGTCTGAGAGTCCCTGCTTAGACTGCTGCCCCTCCGATCTGGCCCCAGATAAGCAGAAGAAAATGGATGGATGGATGGATCAATAGAAGTTTAATGCTATATTGTGGAACATTCCAGCAACCAACAACATCATTGTGGAGACAAGCAGTCGGTGACCCTCCACGAGAAATGTTACACAGTGCACCTTTAACTTGTGTTTCATCAAATGATTCTTGTGCCATTTATTTTGCCTGGAATCCAGAATGCACATTCTTCTTCAATACCTTATGAAGATGTGAGTCTGGTCTTTAGTGAATCTCCCCGAGTTCAGATAGGCGTGACTGACAGGTGGATTAGCCAATCAGAGACATGCATTGTCCCTTCGTATCAAAAAACATATGGCTGCTTACGAAGGAAAAAAGAAATATCACAGGGAATTGAAAAAACTTGGAAGATTTCTGCAGAATCAATGAGCGAAGCAATAAACGTAATCTGAGGTGAGAGAAATGTGATTTTGTTTGTAAATGATAGATGACCAATGAGCTGCTTTGTTTCACATGTGTCACTGAAATAAACAAACAATCTGATTGCACAAACACGTTCTGGCTTGAGACACAATAGAGGGAGTGGTGACCAGACTGATATCCCTCTGTATAAATAATATAGAGATGTATCATTCTGGATTTGGCAGGCAGCCCTTTTGCCACCAATCAATGAACAATATCTGAGTGTTACCTGATACAACTTTAGACATCACAGACAGCAGGTCATTCTCAAAAGACACAAGATATGCCTGCTGGCTTCATTCACCCGAGCTATCACCGACTCCAAAGTTATTTTATAAAGAAATTTTTTTGATCTTTTTACAAGCACCTCGTCGAAATAGCAGTGCACCACTTGACTGATCGTGGAAGCCAAAATTGTCAATTATCAGGCAATGATTGCAGTGAAAAGATTGTGAGAAATTCCTAATCTTTTTACAAGATTTGTGGAGACTGTCATGTTTTCGACATTTTGATGAGTAAGTTACTAGTAATACCTCCTTCTAGCCGGTGAGATACCCTCTTGTGACCTTAGCGTAGCGTTTCAATTTTCAAGCTTTTTAGAATCGCCTACTTTGTAAAATTGCCACCTTCAAAATTATCTTTTAAAATCCGTAAAAAAAGATCTGAAAATGACAGCACTTGCTCAACTACTTATCAAGTAGTTTGCCGTTCTTTTTGACTTCCGCATGAAACTTTTCAGACTTGTGAAAAGTGTCTCAGAAGGGCAGTTACATAAGATCCTATAAAACAGATATTTAGCATTATGTGTCCCCGCAGAGAAGTGTATTGCAGCTCTGCCACTCTGCATCACACACACAACACATAAAACCAAAGAGATTTTCACAAACAAAGCAGTAAACCAACTTGGAATGATGCATTGAACGGGGCTGTCAACTGATTTCTTTTTATGCGAGGGAGAAAATAATGAATTTCGAGATAACAATTTGAAACTTGTGTAGTTTACTTGTATAAATGTAAGAACATGAATAACAATCTGAAAAGTTGGTAGATCCAAGTTTAAATGTCTTGCTTCATTTTGCTTGTTTTGTTGACATTAGATACACAAAAAATTTGAATCACATTTAGTGTTGGAGCAAAGATGGTAGTGATGAGCCGTTTTGAATGGTTCCTTAATGTGACTGGTTGGAACCGGATGTCATTTTTTTAAAAGAACTGAATCTTTTTCTTTCTTATTTGGTTCATTTCATTTTAAGTTATTATTATTGTAGTGCAACATTTTATTTTCGATTCTGCATCATTCCAGAGGGTAAACACACTCCCACTCTCAGTTTGAACTATTTTAAACACGTCCGAGCCTTGGTCACTTCTCTCTGCGATTAGTTTGTAGATAAAATGAGTTCTTACATTGGCTTCTGTTATATAAATAAATAGTAAAAGAGCAGTCTTTTGAATGGCTCTTTGAAAGGAACCGATCTAAAAGATTCAGATCCCATTTGCATTCAGCCGTCAACTGTTTTTACAATCAGCCGTGCACCTTCATCTTAAAACCACAAATCACTCATTTGAAGACAACGAGGTGCACAGAGTAAAGGGAGTAAAGGAAGCTATTTTTATGAAGAAAGAGAATCCCTCTCTGAGCAGAAATGGTGGACTCCGATACAATCTACCAGCTGTTTACAGAAGCATTCACAGTCCATGGAGTAAGAAGACAACAAGCCAATCAAATGCTAATCAGGGACTCACCAATGCTGTAAGTGAGACAGCCAATACACAACAGGGGCATAATGATGTTAGGAAGTAAACAATGGCCGGTCAGTTTCACTCTAAAACTGCTCCCTTTGGGGATAAAGGAGGATAAATTCCCAGCGTGTCAAGGCAGTTCCATCAAATTGAAAATGGCTTCTGGATGGGAGTCTTGATCACAAAAAACAGTGTCCAGATGACCGCTGCTGATTTAACTTAAAAATTGAAATTAGTAACTCAAGCTTAGAACAAAATATCAACAAATCCTTCAATATAATGCAGAAAAATCTTGGAAAGTGTATGTACTACAAAGTATGTGCTACTTTGAAAGGTCATCTTTATGTCAAAAGCTATCCCTCTTTGGACATTTGTTACAACATGCCCAGCATAACGGACTTTCTTACTGTTGAACTTTTGGAGAGACTGTGGCACAGTGGTTCAGACTTTTGCTTCACATTGAGAAGATCCTGAGGAGTTTGCATGTTCTCCCTGTGTCTGCTAAAGTTTTCTTTAACGCCAAAGACCCAACTGTGGCTCATGCTTAACCCGAAGATCTACACAATTTAACAGATCTTAACAGATCTTTGCTCTGATCACCACTCTGGACACTGTGAAGTGAAAACCATTTCAGGAGACTTCATGATGACGCCCACTGAGAGAATGCCATGGGTTTGATGCACTGTCAACAAAGCAAAGAGTGGCCACTTTGAGGAATTTGAATATAAAAAAGATATTTAGTTGAGTTATTTAACTTTTTTTATCTTTGACAATTCCATATATGTTGCTTCATATGGTTGACGTCTTCAGTATGTATCAAAAATATAGAAAGTAGTACCTAAACAAAAACAACACTGAATGAGAAGATGTGTCCAGACTTTTGACTGATAGTGTGTATTGTTGTGGAATTTCTACAAGCGAACAACTAAAGAATAAAATGAACTGAGCAACATGTCCCTTACAAAGCGTCGTCTCGCCTTGAGCTGTGTCAGTGTCAATACATACAGCATATTTATACCACACAGATAAGAATTACATGAACCAGAAAACCTGTTTAGACCTGTTAACGGAGCACAAGGCCAAAACGCTTCTTGGGACGTAGGATAAGCAGTTTGTCTAATATGAATCAGACAGTGGACAACAGAGCACGGAGAACTGGATCTCGAGGTCAAATGGATAAGATATACCGTATTTTCTGGAGTATAAGTCGCACCGGAGAATAAGTCACACCAGCCAAAAAATGCATAATAATGAAGAAAAAAACATATATTTCACATATAAATCGCATCAGAGTAAACTATGAAAAAAAATGTGACTTATAGTCCGGAAAATGCAGTAGTTGAACTAAGAGCTAAGAAACTGGGACTAAGAGGTCTGCATAACAGTACCCAGTCTATACGACAAAGTACAAATTGGATAAAACACTCTAAGCAAAGATTTCCATAACAGTATCTTGACAAGAATAAATTAAAATCAGCTACAGACCCTCGTCCTCATTTCACCATGGTTTTGTCCTGGTTTAATCCTTTTTATTCCCTCTAGATGAAGGTAGTTTGTGTGGGTGGTAATTCAGCCTTGGTCCAACGGTCTTGCTTTTCACTATCACAACCGCAGAAACAGAATTCACAGACATATAGGGCAACCCTAGCACAGTCCCCAGGGATACACAAGCTTTCTAGTCATAAAAGTGTATTTGGCTGCAGTCTATACGTCCCACGCGAGGATCGATATCTCATTTCAATAGAAGCCTTCATCTGTGCTTGCTCTGCCTGTGGGATCTGTCAAGTCAAGACAAGCCAAGTGGATTTCTGCAGTTCGACCAACACAGTGAGGAGATGGAGAATTTGCTACAAATATTTGTTGTATTGGCAAGGAAATATTATAGACAGTGCGTATCAGAGGTGGGTAGAGTAGCCAAAAATTGTACTCAAGTAGGAATATTTCAAAAATAGTATTAATGTACAAAGTAGTGGTCCAAGAAGCTACTAAAGTAAGAGGAAAAAGTATTTGGGGGAACTGCTACGCAAGTATGAGTGATTGTAAGAGTAAGAGTCTGATTGTAACATTTAATTTTTTTTTTTTTTTTATTAAAATGTTACAATAAAAAAAATTAAAATGTTACAATAAATAACATTTTGACGTTTTGATTTGAGGGAAAAGGGAGTGCATACATCCAGGTTTGAAGAGGGTAATGAGACAGTATATGTGAGTGTGACTGTGTAACTGTGTGTGTGTGTGTGTGTGTGTGCACATGTGTGTATGGGTAGGTAAGTAATAAAACTGAAAAACAAAAGGAACAAGAGGGAAAGGGCGGAAAATTCAGAAAGAAGAGAAAAAAAAATATAATAATTTAGTGAGGTTCCAATTTTTTTTTTTTTTTTTTTTATATATTCCCTCTTCTCCTTCCTTCCCTCTCCTTCCGTAGCCCCTTTGTTTCTTTGTAACATTTTAATCCTAATGCGTTTATGCAATTGCAAGGACAAAACATTAAATAATGCCCAAAATCTAAGAGTAAGAGTAAATTATAGTGTCTGAAAACTACTCAGAACTGCAATTTTATTAAGAAGTTACTCAAGTAAATGTAACTGACTACTATATTAGTTTGTGATACAGGTCAAGATAAAGGTCAAATATCTACGTAGACTTTTAGGGGCTTTTATCATATAATGTTGGTTTCTTACCAAAAGCCATACCTGCAGGTGTGTGTTGTTTCATTCATGTTTGAGTAGTTCAGACATGTTTTTCTTCTGAGGTCAATACGCTTGGTCCCACTGCGTGATGTCATCCAGTGATGCACCCCAGGAAATGCTCATTCATGTTTATAAAGTATAGATCAGTGTTCAAATTGCCTCACTATAGAATGAACAAACTTCAGTGGATGCAGTTTTTGTTTTTGGTATCGTTTAGACTGCGGCTGACGTCCTAGCGCTTGTCTATTCCGATTTGCTTGTTTTTTTCCCATATGTTATTTTTAGGTATACAACGTGAAATACCAACACTACGATGTTCAGAGGTTAAAAGCTTAAATAATGCATGTAGGACCTTTGATTTGCAGTGCATGTCACCTGCCTCTGCATTATGAGATCAAATCCCAGATGTGACAATTCCACACCAGTCAAAGAAATGTAAAATATTCATAACTATAAATATTGTAAAACAGGACAAACGTATGTGGTTGCTCCATATTCACTTCATTTGAATGTGATCCAGACACTTTTTAAACGTTTTTTAAAAGGGCATGACATTAAGTGTGTTCCACAGGGACAGTTTTTCATTATTGATGAATGTCATATTTCATGTAATAACAGCGGCACGTGTGAGGGTGAGCATTCAATCTTTTAACAGTAAATCTCTGATTAAAATCTTAAACCACTGTACCAGTAGAACGTAAATCCTGGAATGCCCCACCCTATGGCATTATACTTGTCTATCTCCATGGAAACAAGTGTAAGTGAGTCCACCAGGCCTAGTTACAGGCATAGTCTGTATAAACAAGTGGACTGAGTGAGTCACCCATAGCCTTCGACTTCAGTCAAATTAAGTTCATCGTGGCTAGTGGTTACAGGCTCCATATTTGGAATTCCGACCATGTGTATCATAGCAACCAAAGAGCCAATCTGGAGTGAAGCTGTGGAAGGTAACGCCCCTTCCCGCCCGCACTGCTGGTTTAGCAGGGGGCGGGCGCTTAGGAACACTGTCAGTCAAACCTGGGAGCAAAAAAAGGGCAGCTGATTGGTCTCTTATTAATGTTCATATCTTGAGTTACGGTTACAATAGCGAAATAAGAATACCACGGTCACGTAGAGTGGGTTAATACGAACATTTTCAGACCAAAATGACGAGTCTGACAGCAGCAGTTACGGAGAGAGGGGCCACAGTTTTCTAATGTAATTTACAGTCTATGGTTACAGGTCAAATCAGTGGAGAGGGGAGCCAATTTACAAGCATGTATGTCTAGGTGCTGTAATTGATTAAATGTAAGATGAGTAAGTTTAATGCCATACTGTGGAACATTTCAGGAAAAGCATATTTCCATGGAGAAAAAAGCGGCAGACATTCCACCAGAAAAGTTCCACAGCGCACCTTTAACTCTTCACTGCTGCATAAACAGGGCAGATGTTAAACGCCCTACACCCAATTTGATGTGAAACCATGATTGCTGGGATAGTGGTAGGAAAGGTTTAAAAGGTAGTGCTCTGGACAATGTTTTTGAAAGTAAGATATTTATGTATTTGATAGGGACACTGCATATTGATGAACATCTGTAACGGTTACAGTGTAAATATGCCAGGTTATAGCCAAGGTGCTAATTTCCATCTGTTGCCTCTAGGGAGACTGAAGATTAGGGCGGGATTATTCTAGCTACAGGGCCGTTCAAATTCTATCTTTCAGCGCCACTGAAAATGACTTCCTGATGGCAGTAGAGACGTAGCGTTTTCAAAAGCAGTTTCAGACTCCCTCTGAAACTTTTTTCTGGACCATGGGATTACGCTTAGCCACCAAACATCATAGACTCTGAACATTCTAGGTCGCTTGAGAAACTGGCAATCACTCAAGCACATACAAAATTCTGGAGCCTGATTGGAAGCTATTAGCTGTTTGCCATCATTTGTAATCAGCACTGAGCCGTTAAAATAAAGGCTGTATTATATAAATCTCTTAAATTTAAAGTTATTCTTGCTGATTTATAAGAGGTCACATATTATCTTCTTGCTTGATTAAAATGGCACCAGAATGACTGCCTTTTGCACCACCAACATGTTCTATATGCTAACATTTGGCTCTGGCAGCAATCTCGTATTTGCTGTTGAATTAGAGGTTTATCTAACATTCAATACGCACTACAGATTCTTAATAACAAGCCCCCAAACGAAGACTCTTACTCTGACAACATCTGTAGAGCTAGAGGGAACAAACATTGAATAAAATGGGTTCCAAATAATCAACCCATTTGGCACACGCTTAAAGATTTTCGAGGAAGGATATTTCTCTCAACAGAAAGCAAAATGGGCATGTAAATGACAAACATGGAGTATATATGTCACATAGTCATAGAAGCTCAGTTTGGCTGAAGTCTATTTGCAGCAGGCCAATGTTCTTCCTCACTTTCATATTGCGTTCCTACCATTCTAATTATTAATTGCGAGTTTTCATGTTTCATGACTTTCAGAGGCCACAGCGAAGTTTTGGCATCATGGTAATGTTAACAACTAGCATGCTAACAGCACACTAGCATCGATTTTTTGGTTCGAGGACAATGCAAAAATGCTTTATAATTAGATGCAGACAGCACACAGCCGTCCCATTTTGCCCCTAAGAGCTGCTTTTACAATATATCTGTACTTTGACAAAATAATTACTTTATATGAAATAAAAAAATGTTACAACCTCTTTAAAGGCCATGTAGCAGATTTTTTTTTTCCATATATTTGCGCAAAATTTGTCTTGACGCAGTACACATATATTATATAAGCAACTCTTAAGGTCAAAATAAGTCTGCTGTGTACTCTCTGCATCTAATTATAAAGCGTTTTATTGTCTGAGGGACAGTCAGGAAGTGCGCGGTAGCATGCTAGCTGTTACCTTTACCGCTCCGCTCCGTGAGTGTTGTGAAAAGCGAAACTCCGCAAATGCTCTGAATTCATAAGATACGTGAGGAATAACTTTGGACCTCTGCAAACCGTTTTTTCACGCTTTTTAAGGCAGGAAAAGTCAGGTATAGCGCCTTTAATTCCGGCGCGTCTGAATGAGCGAAAGGTTGGACACATGCATTAAAGGCTCTCTCTGCAGAAGTGAAAGCGACAGGCTAATAATGGTGCTATTTTCAGTTCCATTAAGCACAGTTTCTTGACACTATAAGGTGAATGGCAGAGAGGCTGTTAGCTGATTAACTCTGCTTTGTCTTAGGGCTTCAATGGGAGCGCTAATGTACTCCGCCAAACATCAAACTGGCACTCCACAACTTGGACTTGAGATGGGATTTCTACAAAGCGGGAGCTGAATATTCATTATTGCATAGATAGGTCTTGAATTAACAAGTCTGTCTGATATTATGGGTGATTGCAGAGTGATGAAAGTTAAGTTGATTAGAAAGATCCAAAGTTGTGGTGGGACTGACGATGGGCACGACTGAACCAAAATATGAAAAAAAAAAAGATGCTTAGTATACAATAGTAAAAGAAATATTCAAATCTGTCAACTGGAGTGAAGATGTAGGAGTGAAGATGTTTCACTGCTCATCCAAGCCGCTTCTTCAGTTCTGGTCAGATGAAAAATGAAACTGGATGAGCAGCGAAACGTCTTCACTCCTACAACTTTTTGTTCAGTTGACAGATAAGATTTTTTCTTTGACTAAGGCTCATACCTGGATGACTGAGGGATTGCACAGACATCTCAGTATAGAATGTTATTATGTTTTTATTTTGAACTTTTGATATTTTGTGTCAAATAGAACTTGGGTAGTGAACATCATTTGTTGTTAAAGTGGGGCTAAACTCCGCCCACAACCACATTTCAAATCGAGCTGCTAAACTGGGCAGTACTGTGAGGACTAAAGAAGAAAATGAGGGGGGAGGAGGGGCGGGGTCTAGCGGTAAAAGGAACTATGCGCTTTAACAGATATCCGCACTTCAAACTCCGCCCCTGCAGCCAGGTGTAATCAGAAACACCTGGCTGTAATCAGGGCAGTCCTGCGTGATGTCACCAACTACAGAGGCCACTGGCGACTGCACACACTTAGATTTGGGCATTTTTGACGATAAAGGTGCAAACTGACCTAGTTCACATTAAAATGACCAAAAAAAACCCACTAGGAACAGTAGACAGTGCTATTAAAACACCACATACACACTTTAGTAGCAAGTAGTTCTACTTTAAGCAGCGGGTTTTGAATGTATGTCTTGTCTATGTTTACAGATCTTCACAAAAGTATTGAAAATCATACTAATCAATACTAAAACTAGTATCAAAACTAGATAAGAATTTGAGCAGGTATCAATACTAAAAAAGTCACATTCACAGGACAGAAATGAACCTTTTCTGAATAGCTTTACAAAGATCTTGCGCTGTACTGGAGTAAGTATAAGACACATAGACTAGTACACGCCCATGGACCACTATGGAACCTACTGGACGACTGAGGGATTACACAGATCCAACACCACATTAGTACTATTGTTTAATGTTGAAAATGACATTCTGGTATCGTAGTATCAGAATCGTATTGAGTATCGAGTCTATTCCTTAGTATTAAAATTGAGATTGAAACTTTAGCATCATGACAACACTGTGGCACGGTGGTGGTGTTGCCTGTCTGCCAGAAGTTGAGTATCGTAGTATCGGAATCGTATTGAGTATCGAGTCTATTCCTTAGTATTAAAATTGAGATTGAAACTTTAGCATCATGACAACACTGTGGCACGGTGGTGGTGTTGCCTGTCTGCCAGAAGTTGATGGGATCAGTTTCCGGATGTGGGCCTTTCTGAGTGGAGTTTACCTGTTCTCCCTGTGCTCTGGTGTCTCCTATTTGTGAAAAATGCTGGTTAGGCTGGACTACAGTAACAAGGGTTCAGGACTAACCATAAACTTGCATGTATAATGACAAATAAAGAACTTAAAGGCCCTGTATTACTGTCTACATCTCCAAAGCTCAAAACGCTCTGTTCCACCTTGTGATGTCATATAGTGGTAGTTTTCAAGTTAACATCTGCCTTTTACCTTTTGTTTAGTAAAGACTGGCAATTCCAAGGCTGAAATGATCCTGATAATTATAGTGAAGATTTATGGACTGTAAAAACACAGTGAAGCGCTTCCTATATTGGCACATGACATCACAAGGTGGAACAGTGGAGTGTTTTCCGTTTGAGAGAAGAACTAAATATGCAGGATTTGTGTGTTAAACATGTGTGAATGAAGCAAAACACAACTCCAGGTATGTTTTTGATGAGGAAACTACATTATAACATAGATCAGGAAATAGCGTAATATGGGCCCTTTAACTGATTTCATACAAAACATTTTCTTGTCATAAACGCCTTTATTCTGAATTGACCACAGAAACACACACACACACATTGCGAGTCTCTCTCCGGAAGTGGCTCTCACATGGGCAGATTTCAGCCGCTCTCCTCAAGCCAATTACCCATCAGGCGCTGACCCACAAATACTATTTTTAATTACATTCTATAAAAATCTAATGATCTCTTCTCGCACTGGCTGCCAATGTGTGGAGTGGTTAGACATGGCCCCTCCCTACTGTCTGTTCCTCTGCTCCTAGCACCATCTAAAGACACCTACGTATATATGACCAGATCAGTGTAATTATAGCACAGCTGTTACATGTGAGATTGACTTGAGTTGAAAAAAAAATATATAGATTCTGACATATTTCAAGCTACATTTAAACGTTTAATTTTGAGGAACTGTAAATATATATATATTTTTAAGGGTCTGTATCCATTTTACCCATATAATAAGTCAAATTTGTTTTGCCACAGTACAGATATATTTCAAAAGTCAAAATAACATCTCTGTGTGCGATCTGCATCTAATTATAAAACTTTTTTTTTTCTCTCTGCGAAAAAGGAAGTGCGTTACCATGACGGCAAAACTCCGCCCTGGCTCCCGAACATTGTGCAAAGCGTTTCCAAACTCATTGCAGTCAATAACTTTGGGCTGCTGCAAATAATTTAAAATGAACTAGTTCTGTTTTTCCGTATTTGTAAAACAACAGAAATGAGGTACAGCGCCTATCAACTTGGAAGTATGTTTGGTTTAATTTGCACATGTTTGAATAATCTAATCCTGCATATTTATGTGGTCTCTTTCATCTTAAAAAGCATTGATTCACTGCATGATGTCATCGAGAAGGGGTCCTCTCTATCCATGTGACCTTACCTGAACCGTCGTGATCATTTCATTAAATTCCCTGGACATCCAACGGACACGCCGATGCCAGCAGGTCTTATTTCAAGTCTGCACGATGTAACTTTTCTAGTGGCGGCTTTTTTTTTTTCAGTTTACTCTCTGAACGTATAAGCTTTCACGTGGAAACAGCAAAATGATCCAATCTGCACTGAAAGATGTTTAATTATTCCATTTATTATTCCATTTAATCAACTTACGTAGATCAACATGCGTAGATTTATGGGACATCAAGGCACTTTCTCAAAATGCATTTTTCTCTTTAAAGTAGCACCTACATACACCATCAAATTTTCCAATCTTGTACAATTTTTTGACTGATCATACACAAGAATATCTAAAATCCCTTCTGTTGTGTCTAATATGGCGGTAAAATGAAGCAAGATATAAACCGAGCTCTATCAGTTTTTCAGATTATGTCCCAAATCTGTACTTTTTTTTAAACATAAATCATTTCTACACGTATTTTCTTTAAACATTACATGATGAAAACCATTTTATTTCCTATTTAACTATGGAAAAACGTTTCAACATTTTAATTTGTTTACCTATTCTCCTGCAGTGTCTTACTTAAACTCCTTTTCTCAGCAGGGAAAACACATAGTCGGGACTGAGTTGCTTTTCTATACTATATTCATTTAAGCTATACAAATTTATACACATACTGATGCTGAGGTGTTCAAAAGGAGTTTTTAGTAGTCCCGCTGGGCTCTGCTTGGCTCTGATGGCTGCTAGCTCAAGGGACTTCGGTAACTGGCAGACCTGAGACAATTTGTCCAACAGTTTGGTCTTAAATGAGCTGTCACCAGTCGCCGCCAGGCAAATCTCAGCTGAGGTATAGACCCATCCTTTAGCCTTCAATGGTCTGACCCAGGGTTAGTGAGCAACTGTCCAGCAATATACTACAGTGAACGTGTGGTGACTGGCAGCTTGGTCATTTCTAAACCAATCAGAGAATTAAGGCTCCTCCCTATCTCTCTGAGCTTCTGTCCATGTTCCCAGTAGAACGTTGAGATCAGCAGACCAGATGATTTTGGATGTTCTAAGGTCCCGGCTGAAAACTAGAGGGGACCGGGCTTTTGGTGTAGCTGGTCCCAGACTTTAGAACAATCTTCCTCTGTGTATTAGAACAACGCAGTTTTTAAATATGTTTAAATCTTTGTTGAAAACGAATTTGTTTACGCTGGCTTTTAGCACGAGCTGAGCGGGACTCTTGTGTTGTATTGTTCGATCGTGTTTTTATATGTTTTGTTTTATGAGATTGCACTGTATATCGCCTTTGTGCAGCACTTCGGGCAGCTGTGGTTGGTTTTAAATGTGCTTTATAAATAGGTTTGACTTGACTTGACTTGTATGTTGCTGTATATTTTCTTTACAAAGGTAGCTGGCAGTTTTTGTTTTGTTTTTTTCTAAATGCAGTAATCATCGCCACAATTTTGGCTGGTTTTGCATTGCTATTGACAATTTTTTTTTATCCAATTATATTTTTTAAACAATAATTTTATGTACACAAAAACAGAAAGGTAGACTTGCTAATTCACACAAAGCACATCACGGGCATGTTGTAATAAAGACAAGTTTATTTGTAGAGCACAATTCGTACACAAAGTATTTCAAAGTGCTTTACAGAATAAGGAAAACATTAAAAACAAAATACAAACAAATGAAAACATAAATAATTATCATAAAATTAACATTAAAAGAGAAAGTGTAGAATAAAATCCTTTCAGTCATATGCACAGTTAAACAGAACCGTTTTGAGCCTGTATTTAAACATTGTCAAAGTAGAAGCCTGTCTCTAGATAAAGGACTTTTAATATTCTCATTCTCTCCCTCGGATTTCTTCCTGATTGGTACTTTCTGTACACGGCTTGGTAACATTCGCACTTTTTCAATGATCTTACTGGCCTTATTCTTGCAGAGCACCCTCTTATGGACTCACTGTGTAACAAGGACTGCTCTGAAGTTAAATTATCCACCGTGAAATCATCAGAGTTGTATTTTATCTTATCTCATCACAAACATCTTTAGGCTGTCAGTTTCTACAATTTAATAGACAGTTTTAGCGGTTGAGATTCTGCTTGACGATCCAGTCACAGCTGCTGCTGCATGTGTCTCTCAGTGTGGAAGACGTCTCCTGAATATTTATACAGAACAATATCTAACCTCGGATATGTTAGAGTTTAGTGCGTTTCAGAAGTTCGCACCGTTTTGTCTGCCCTGTGTTACTTCATTTTTTTACTCGTAAACTGACATGTTTGTTATGACACAAACTGACCATATGCTTCTCTCATTGGTTAACCCACCTGTCAATCACTCCCATTAGAAATCAGGGAGGATATATGATCCCGTTCCTGGCCATGCACAGCGGCGGCGCCAGGGGGGGCTTGAGGGGGCACAAGCCTCCCCTAGAACGACGAATGCACCCCCGTAGCTCCCCCAAAGGTTTTTGTCCCACTTTCATAATAACTCATCCAAACTCGGCTATAAATGTTCAAATTGCAACCACAGAGTGTGCAAAATGAGACTACAATAAAATAAAGAATTCCTTATTGGGTTTTATAAATCACTACAGGGGCTAACTACATTTAAATTAGTTTAAAACAGCGAAACAAACATGTTAGGGGGTGGGGGGTACGCTCCATTGTTAAAACGCTCTAAATGAAGTTTTTAAGTGAGCACCTACATTGACGACCTTAGCACCTCCTTAGCTCCTCCAACCAAAAATGTCTGGCGCCGCCCCTGGCCATGTATCTTTGCAACATATTGTAAAAGTGATCTATGTTGGCCACTTAAGAAATTTGGGTGGGCAGAGAACATTCAACAATTACCAAAGCCAGCCAGGAATCTGACTCAGATTTTAGTCTCTTGGTGTGTTCCAGGCAACTGGTAACTGGGATACTTACCTCCTCCGACTTGAAAAAAAATACCCTGGAACGCAGCTCGAACTGGTAATTACCACTTGCGATTTGGGAGATGGTCAAAGAACTCCCACTACACACACGAGTTCAACTGTGACATATTAAAACAATGCTAATCATCTCAAAAAGTGGCTCTGAGATTAGCCAACACAGAAACGATGGATGCACTTACACATTTTACGACAATTTTATGTAATTTAGTAAGTTACAGAGATTTGTTTAACCTTTATATTTCTTTAGCCTTCGCGTTAGCATTAGCCATATTGTTTACGCACGAGTTAATTCA
This sequence comes from Periophthalmodon schlosseri, assembly GCA_000787095.1. Classification (NCBI taxonomy): domain Eukaryota; kingdom Metazoa; phylum Chordata; class Actinopteri; order Gobiiformes; family Gobiidae; genus Periophthalmodon; species Periophthalmodon schlosseri. The sequence continues at coordinate 55,579 of KN484940.1, forward strand.
TCTGGAACGCTCTGAGGTTGGAATTCGTGACGTTCAACTGAAAATACCCAACCTGCCATTTGCTTGGAACGCAGCATCAGTAGAATTTAAATGTTCTGAAAATTGCACATGGCTCACCAAGCTATGTGCTAACCCCCTTTTTTCTGTATGAATTTCACAAGGCTTTTGAGTCTTTTTGCCAGGATCCGTCTATTTAAAAACCGCTTCCCCTTTAGAACTCTTGAAACAGCCTCATTGTTCACACTTGTTGTACCTGGGGTCACCATCATAACATCTCACCTGTTCAGATCGAGCTGTTTGCAGTTAGCATGGAGCTAGCGTCTTCTTTAGCGTGCCGTCAGAATGCTCAAACAGGGCTGTGATGGGGGAGGAGGCTCATTTAGGTTCAGGGCGGATTTCTGTCCTCTCTGAATTTTAAACCTCTGCTCTCGTTGTTTTTGTTTTGAAGTCTGCAAGAAAGAAATAATCATAAACTCATACAAGCGTTTCAATATTGTCCAACTTATTAAACTGTTTGCCGCCTCCCACATCCAATATAGAAACCCGATTTGCATCTCACTAATTTTCAACATTTGCATAATTCGGGTTGTTATGGGATGTTGATTTTTGTGCGGTTGTGCTGTTGGAGCAGATACAAGCTTATGCATATTAATGAGAGAGGGTTCTAAGATGGCACCGTGATAATCTTAAAAGGAGCGCTGGTAGTGAAATTCTGCTCTAGCCAGTGCATATGGTTGTGGTGTCCTTGTGCAAGACACCTCAGCCACTTTGCTGGTCTTAAGAAAGGTCTTGTTTTGTTCAACCGTGTTTTGAGTAATGCGTATTTGGCGTGTCTCTCCATAGTGTTGTCACGATATTCAAATTTCAAACTCAAATTCGATACTAAAGAGTGTCGATACTTGCTTAAATGAGTATCTAGTTTCGATACCGATTTCAGTATTGATTACTATCTGATTTTTGATACTTTTAACATCCCTGCTCCATAGCTGAGAACTGTTTTGCATTGTGACATCATAAGGTGGTTCAGGAAGTGCTCTCTGTATGTTTAAAGTGTATAGTCTTATTACAGACTTATTCTGAACACTTCAGTGCCCAAACCCATGCTAACTTTGAAGCTAACAGCTATTTTTGTTAGCCTCTTCATAGCGGCATTTCACCGTAACAAGAAGTGGATCATCATTTACGCGGTTTTATTTTTGGAAGAGTGAGCATGTGACATTTTAGAACCCTACATGTATAATTTGAAGTTTTAACTGTACAGAGATGTGGGCGTGGATAGGGAATAGGTGAGAACAGGTATTTTCTTAACCCTCAAATGTAGCACAATACAGAATTACTCAAACATGCATAAATCAACACCGTTATTACACAAAAAAGCGAATTTAAGTTAATTTTGCATAGCCTATGTCTCCTTTAAAATCACCTTTTAAGTCAATACTCGCTCCACTGAATTCTTCCTTTTCCATTTCCTTTAACTATACAATCAGCCAGATTAATTAGCAAACGGAAATCCTGAGATCTCTTTAACGCCTCCTCTGCAGCCGAGCAAATGACCTCCCCCCTTCCCTCCCTGTCGGCCCCCTCCCCTGGACCCCCTCCGCTGGCTGGAGCAGAGCTAAAAGCCTCTGGTGCTGCTGGTATCGACCCAGGCTCAGTCAGGTCCAGGGGGACGAGCGCACTGCTCATTCTCACCTGGACGCTCCTCAGCTGTGCTCAAGTGTGGAAATGTAAATTAAAAACGACTGTTAGATGTAAAACTAAAAGAATAAAGGCCCACTATGTAACTTGGTGAGATGCTAATGCTTTATCTGGAATGTTCCACAGTATGGCATTAAAGGGCCTATATTACACTATTTTCTGATCTATATTATATACATTATATATTATAATGTTGATGTTGAGTTGTGTTTTGTTTCACTCACACACGTTTAACACACAAACCCTGCATATTTAGGTTTAGTTCTTCTCTCAAACAGAAAACACCCAGTTCCACCTTGTGATGTCACGTGGTAAGACAGGAAGTGCTCCACTGTGTTTTCAAACTCCACAGACAGAGATTTAGATGTAGACAGACTAATAATGCAGGATTACTCAAACATGTGAATGAAACAAAACACTCCAGGTATGTTTTTGATGGGAGAACAAAATTCTAACAAGGCTTAAAGCTCACAAGAGTCAATTTTGCGTAATATAGGACCTTTAAAGTTAGCTATTTTGTACGTAAAAATACACTGTGAAACATACAGTCTTACTGTGTGTTGTCAACTCTCCACAGAACTGACATGTATCTTGGTTAGTAGCAGCACCTCTGTCATCAACGCGGAAATTCCATCCAAAATACGGGACAATTTATCTGCAAAGAAGCAATTTTTCTCACAGTTTAAACATCGATTTAATAAAATAGAAGCATTGTCACCTACTTTTATTTGTCTAATCAAAACTATTGTGCATTTAAGACAAGTTTTGGGCCTTGTTAACTTTATGGTTGCAAGGTTTTGGAATTACCTCTGTGTATGTCATATCTTCTGTCTATTAAATTTTTTGTAAAATACATAATATACATAATAATGATTGTGATTGAACCTGTCATATGCACTTTAACATACAGGCCAAACATTTCAAAGCTGTTAATTGCGTGAAATATATGGTTCAAATATGCACATCTAATTAGCACTATCAGCAGTGACACACAGCGTTCTGCTAGTTGATAATTGTTTGGGCATTGAGCCCTGTGCAAAAATGATTCACTCTTTACTGTGTTAAAAACATGAAAAACAGAACTAGTTCATTTTAAATGGTTTGCAGTGGTCCAAATTTATTCCACTTATGCATCCGAGCATATACTAATTATTCAACGCAATGAGTTTATGCTGTTGCATTACCGTCTTTCAGAGGCGGTAATGCAACACTCACACTAACTGATTCTCAGACAATAAAACAATAATTAGATGCAGACAGCACACAGCAGGCATATTTTGACCTCAAGAGCTGTTTATACAATATATCTGTACTGGGACAAGACCATAGACTGTATAAAGAAGTGGACTAAGTGAGTGTGACGTCACCCGTAACGTTTGTAGACTGTATAAGAAGTGGACTAAGTGAGTGTGACGTCACCCGTAACGTTTGGCTCCAGTCAAATGAAGCTCAGCGAGGCTAGTGGTTATGGCGTAAATTTGGAGTCAGGCTGCATATTTAGCAATGCTTAGCAAAACGTGTTGCTAATGCTAGCCAGAGCGACCTCGGGGAAAGAAGGCAGCTGGTTTATAATATTTTGAGTTATGGACACAATAGTGAAATAAATTTTAAGATTTTAACATTTTAAGACCAAAATGACGAGCCTGACAGCAGCAGTTACAGAGAGAGGGGCGACAATTTTCTAATGTAAAGTGAAGCCAGAGTCAATGGAGCCGGAAGCGCAGCTCATGATCACTTCCTATTTGGAACGCGGTGGCTAGCAGGTTAGCTGTGTCCATTTATATATACAGTCTATGGACAAGACACAAACATTTTGCTCAAATATATGGAGGAACAAAAAAAAAAAATCAGGTACAGACACTTTAAAGATTGTGTATATTAAGCTAAATTCTGGGATCAAACTAGGACCAGACCAGTACGACTGTGAACGCAGCCTTATGTCCAGAAATCAGATCCGAAGAATTTTCTCCATAATCATTACACTATATTTTAAGCATATTTCCTAAAAAAACTGAAAACACTTTTTCATTATTTATTTATATTATGCATAAGCACATCAAGCATGCTGCAATATAGTAAACCTAATATTGTAAATGCTATTTTAGACCTTAAAATGATTTCCACAAACTCCGTGGCCGATTCTCTTGCGTGAACCTTCTTTCTCTGATCTAAGGTCCCACTAGTGCTTTCACGATACTAAAATTTCACAGTCGATTGCGAGACTAAGGAATAAACTCGATACTATATTTAGCCAATAGAATGTGATTTTCATCATTCAATGGTAGTACTTTTTTTTCTATTCCCATGTGGCCTTATATCTGTGTAATCCCTCAGTCGTCCAGTAGGTTCCATAGTGGTCCATGGGCGTGTACTAGTCTATGTGTCTTACACTTGTTCTGAAACAGCTCAAGATCACTTTAAAGCTATTCAGGAAAGGTTCATTTCTGTCCTGTGAAGGTGACTTTTTAGTATCGATATTTACTCAATTGAGTGTTTAGATACGATACTCGTTTTAGTATCGATTAGTATCTAGGTTTTTTTTGACAACCCTAGCTCCATTGCCTCCTCCTCTTCGTCGCTGGAGCAGGGGAGTCTTCAGAAGCCTGTGTCACCTCTAATAAGCAGAGAGAGGCTGAGGTACAGAGGCACAGACTGGGCTAGCAGCTAATGCTAGTCCCTATTGGACAAAGGTGATTTATAGCCCAAAGATAATGAGACAAAAACATGCTGTTGCATACAATTAGCTTACAGGCTCGTATTGCACATCATTTAATAGGAATGCCCTTTCTGCACTCCGCTACTTTCCATATGGGTGGTTATAATTAGCTTACGTTGTACAACTCTTATATGCTGACAATAGGGTTTGGTGTCCGTGGAGGTTGGTGGTGGTTGACCCTGTCTTGAAACATTAGCTATAGGTTCAGGAAAGGTACCCTCAGGCGGATACAGGTCTGGCCCTGCATTTAATATTGAACACAGGGGCTGATTATTATTTGTTAAGGTACTTTTAACTGCGTTTATTCTGAGGATAGCAGACTTTGATTTACCTAGCCAACAAGATGGATTCTTGTGATATTTGTGACTTCACAAACTCACGAGAAGCCATCTTGGAATCCTCCTGCTGGTGTGATCGAGCCCGCCAGCTGGTTGGCAGACCAATCACAGAGAAGCACTGAAGTTTGGGTGGAAACAAAGTGCCCAAACGAACCAAAACAATCATGGCAATGCCGACATGCGTACTTCAGCCTATTTTAGCGTCAATACGAACTATTCTGTTTGTGAAAAACGTGCAGAAGGTAAGAGCTGTGTGGACAGGGAAGATGTTTGTGCTTTTCTCTCTGTTGGATGTAACAAAAGTTTGATTTTTCAGCTTGTTCCGCTGTTGTGACACGTCGACCGATCAGATTCAAATATTTGCAATGACGTTCCATGTTTCCCGATCGCTTTCAGTGAGAGCCATCCCAGGTTGATAGATGTGTAGAACTCAACACACATATCAGTCTGCCGTGAGCCAGATTAGACTTTGATACCTGTCTGACTGATTGTCTGTGCTCAGTATGTCATGTAGAGTGACTTTTTTAAATTGTTATCTTAAAACATGACACAGGTCATTTCTTAGGGGATAAATAGATACCAATGAAAGTATTAAAATATACCAAAAAATAGAGCTTGTATGTTTAAGCCTGGTATCGCGCTCATTCACCTCACTTTGGTGGTGGCAAGTTTAATCTGTAGCTGCAGCTGGTTGGAACTGGGATTGGACCACCAACCTTTGTTTTTGCCACTGTGACACTACCATTGATGTACTTTGTAAAGCATTTGTATGTTTTTGCTTCAAGTAGTACCAATTACCCAAATAAATACTGTGATATGACAAAGTCCTTCTTTATGGCGCTGTGGTAAATGTTGGTAGCTGTGTGTGCTTGGGAGAAAGCGCCTGCTGCTCCCTCCTCCACTGGCTCCTGTTAGTGTTTCATGTAGTGTGGGGTGTTTAACATTCCACACAGCTGCTCAGCCTGTGTTAAAGTCCAGGGCACAATCCCCTCAGGGAGCATCATGGACACGGCTAGCTACACAATTATATGTTAATACACCAACTTCAGCACAGCTTTAAGTCTGTGCAAACACCAACATCACTGACTGAGGCTGCAGACAATCACGCGTCTCGATTTGGAACACGAAATACAATTATGAAGTACCTGTGAGGGTATGTTTTTCTTATTACGAGGTGTGTGGGAGGAAATGTACTTCAAGTCCTTTACAGCAGCAGTTCCTTATCTTTGTGGTCTTGTGTAAACCACACTCTTTTGGGTCTCCAGCTACTTTTAAGGGCTCATTTTAAGGGCCTGTACCTTATTTTTTCCATGTATTTGAGCAGTTTTTCTCTTGCCCCATTACAGATATATTGTATAAGCAGCTCTTTAGGTCAGAATAAGTCTGCTGTATACTGTCTGCATATAATTATAAAGCGTTTTATTGTTAGATAATCAGTAAGGGCGTATTAGCATGCTAGTTGTTGTTAGATTTATCCTGACAGAAAATTCCGCTCTGGCCTCTATTAGTTGTGAAAGCCGCTTATAAACTCATCGTGGTGAATAATTAGGATGCTCAGAGTGCATACAGTAAGTGAGGAATAAATTTGGACCACAGCAAATCATTTAAAATGACCTAGTTCTGTTTTTTACGTTTTGTTAAGACATAGCAAAAGACGAAGTCTAAATCTGTCAACTGGACAAATCGATTTGTCCAGTTGACAGATTTAGACTTCATCTTTTGCTATGGATCAGACCTGGACGATTGAGGGATTACACAGATGTTTTGTTAAGACAGTAAAAATTGGGTAGATTGCCATACCACTCCTCATTATTCTTCAAAATTCAGAAATGTAGCACATACAATTTACAATTTGGCAAATAATTTATTCATTTTAATCTAAACAGTGCCCAACAATATAAGTAAATATAAGTAAAAAGCAATGTTTTATATTACCATGTGGTGCTATATCTGTGTAATCCCTCAGTCGTCCAGATAGGTTCCATAGTGGTCCACTGGCGTGTACTAGTCTTTGTGGTACTTGTTACACTTGGTACACAAGATTGAACAAGATTCATCGAACAATTTACCCCTTTTTATACAAACTACATTGCAAATAATTAAATAATTAATTGCATATATACTGAGCCATTTTGGAGTCAAATTAGAGATTCCTAGACCTACACACGCCACTGATCTAAAGCTGTTCAGGAAAGGTTCATTTCTGTCCTGAGAATGTGACATTTTAGTATCCATACCTGCTTAAATGAGTATCTAGTTTCGATACTAGTTTGAGTATCTATTAGTATCCGATATTCGATACTTTTGACAACCCCTAGGCTCCGCTGGTTCAGAAACTCTGGTTTACGTCATTATGTCCTTGAAGTAAACTTGAAACAAATTAACGTAAGTCATATTTTATGCAGTACAGTTCGTACACAAAGCACGGTGGAAAAAATACATATATTATTTTAGAGTGACGTAAGCCTTCCTTTTTTGGCACATCATTCACAGACGCTTTCATTAACAATTTCTCTTCAATCCATTAAAAAACAAAACATGCTCCAAGGGCTTTGGTGTGAGGACGTGTTCCATTGATCACACTCTGCTCACTCTGTACCCAACCTCTGCTTTAGAAAACCTATGAGAGAATGAAACACCAACCCTATTCACCTCCTCTCCATTAGCTGTGCACGCAGTATCATCAAGCGAACACGCACTTCATGCTACTGTCAGATAATGTTACTTTAGATAGGATTTAGATTTAATTTAGATTGTAAAAAAAAAAAAAAAAAAAAAAAAAAAAAAAAAAAAAAAAACCCAGTCAAAC
>KN484943.1:0-32441 GCA_000787095.1 Periophthalmodon schlosseri
ATTTATATATATATAAAATATTCAAAAATGAGCAATTTTGTTTCAATAAAACAATACATGGGTCTCAACTACCAGTTTATAGACATAGAAGACATTTTAAGGACATTTGACCATTAAAACAATATAATAATTCATTCTGAATTGTTAATTGCTATGACAATGCTGATTTTCATCAGGGTCAAACATAGACTGTATATATAAACGGACATAGCTAACGCACTAGCCGCTGTGTTCCAAATAGGAAGTGATCATGGGCATGTTTCCGGCTCCACTGACTTGTGGTGATCCTGGTGTTTTTATTTCACTATTTTATCCGTTAACAAATGGGCAAATGGGCTGCTGTCTTTCCCCGAGGTCGCTCCGGCTAGCGTTAGCAACAGATTGACAACATTGCTAAGCGCCCGTCCCCTGCTAAACTAGCGGTGCGGGCGGGAGAGGCGTTACCTTCAAAACCCTCGTTCTGGATTGACTCTTTGGTCCCTATGATACTTGTGGTCAGAATTCCAAATGTGAAACTCTTGTCCAAATTCACCCCTATAACTGCTCTAGCCTCGATGAGCTTCATTTGACTAGAGCCGAATGCTATGGGTGACGTCACGCTCTTTACTTCTTTATACAGCCTGTGGGGTCAAACTACATACTCAGGGCCAACTTTCATTTGCACTGTGACCTGATTGTCCTGCCCATCTGTCAGTCACTCTTGATAGTTTCACTTAAACATACTAAACATTTTAAGGACAGATGCCAAACTCAAACTCCTCAACTTTTAAATCAGCCTGCTTTGAATTGCAATACCCGCGTCCGTCTGCATTCTTGTTTGAGCCTTACTGACTTATTGATAGACGAGTGGCTTTCATCTGAGAGCAGGGTGGTTTTTCTTGCCCGGTGGACTGTCCAAGCAGTTCCCATGTCTAAGGTTTCGCCTGGACTTTCTCTCTTTTGATCATCCTTCAATCTATTTCAAGTCTATAGGTCCCACATACCACCCTCCACCCCTCCCTCTGCCACCCTTGCCTTGCCCTTTTTTCTTTGAATCCACGATGAGGATAAATGTGTTGAAAAGAAAAGGGGGCTTGGGGAGGCTTGACAAGCTTGTGTTACCCGAGAGAGATTTACATCGGTGCCATAAAAGCCTTAGTGAAAACAAAGGAGGGATAGGCCTTAGTGGAGGGGTCAGTGACTATATAGGGGACTATGGAGGTAAAATGACCTGGTCTTGTTGTGTACTGGACAGACCACCACGCCACCTGCAGTACACGCCCTGCCCCGGGGAACAAGACTTTTCGGCGCTGGCCAACTCCCTCCTCCTTTATTGTCTTTAGTCAGTAACCATTTCAGTGTTTCATTAGCTAGTGTGCTATTTATCATTGGTTTCTGCACATAAATCACCAAGAGAGATGGTTTTGTGTAACGTTGCCTTGAAGCAGTATACGTCATACACCTCTGACTCCACTGTCCCTATTGTCCCATCACAACATTTATAGGTCAATAATATTTAAAACAGACTTATTCTGCTTTTATCCATGTTATAGTTGTTTCCCCTCAACATTTACTCACCCAGAGATGTATTTGGAGTGATTCGTGCATGTTTGAGCATCTTTAATTGCTTATTTTCAAGATGCCATATTGTTGATCAGTCCCCGTTTTCACTGCCATCGTTCTCCAGTTTTATTTTCTTAATCAGTGACACCCGCAGGATTCAGCAGCATTGCATAGTCATTTTGGTACAAATAAAAATAAATAAAAATCTGCTGCTTGCTAGGGTGATCTGCAGCTATGGTGCCGACTCTTTGCTGTGATGACGTTTGCGGCAACATGCGGCTCCCACTGAGCACTGCAGTTTTCTAACCAGCTATGGTCCGACTCTTTGCTGTGATGACGTTTGCGGCAACATGCGGCTCCCACTGAGCACTGCAGTTTTCTAACGCAGAAGTCGGCGGACTTGTTTCTTTTATTAAGTTGTTTTAGATGAATATTGCGATTTAAAATGTGCAAATTATAACATAATGATCCACAGGGGTGTTATAGATTATAGCTTTATAGTAGGCTCACGCCTCTTCTTTTATACAGATGGGAGGCTGTTAAAATTCATTTTGGTCAAATGCAAATTTTTGTTGAATTATAGAACACAATAATATTTATTCATTAAAGAGTTGTGTCTTGTTGTGTTGTTAATAGTTATTTTAATTGAATTTCACCAATTTCTCAGTTTAATATTTAGAAATACCAAGGATGTGTGAAAAATAAATATCATCAGTATGTTTTTCCACTGATCCAAAATTTGGCAGTTTGAATCCCGCTCTCGACCTACACATCATTGCTAGAGCAGTCAGAGCCACTGACGCACAGGTTGGTGGTGCGATTCCAGCTCCCACCGATGAATGCTTTTGTTGTGTCCTTGGGCAAAACACTTACCCCACCTGCCCCTCAGTGTCTGCTTACACTGGTGTATGAATGTGTGTGTGAATGGGTGAGTGGTTCCTTGATGTAAAGCACTTTGAGTCCCTAGAAGGTGGAAAAGCGCTATAAATGTGACCATGTGACCATTAATTTTTCAACAGTATCATAACAATAAAACATAACAGTTATATTTCCTGTTATAGCCTATGTAATTGTATATATAATTTGACCTTTCACTTGACAATTGAATATTTTATTGAAGCTAACAATACTTTTACTTGAGTACATTTGAGCTACCCTTCACATTTTTGCTGTTACCAGAACTTACCACTGACTTGTGCACATAAATCACTAAGAGTAATCGCAACGGTACAACTTTGCCTCGGAGCGACGTCAAGCCTGAGCAGTCCTTTGACACTAGTATCCCCAAGTGGGCCAGTGCAGATGGACCAGGAGTACCCTACTGCCAGCTGAAACAAAAAGAAACCTTGTAACACTGTGAGCGAGAGAGCCCCGAGCGGATTTACAAAAAAAAAAAAAAAAAAATCACTTCTTCTATACGTTTATGAGAGGCCTTGGGAGGAGAATCCATCATAGTAGGGAGAGCAATTTCTTTCTAACAGCAGAAAGTGAGTGACATCTCCCATCCTACAAAGAGACTACGTTTAGCTATAGGGGGATTTAATTTGTCAGATGTGGTATGGCAGGGATTCTTATATTGCTGGACAGGTGGTCAGGGTGGTATGCTGGCTTCGTACATGTTCAGATTTGAGCGTGCAATTATAACATTTTAAATGAGATTCAGCCATTTCTAATTGTCAACGATATGCTTGGGGTTTGTTAATATCGAAAGGCAACCAATTCTTTGTCAGTTTGGTGCAGAAATCAGTAGGCCTGTCATGATAATTACTGTGCTGTTCAATGTATGATAGGAGGAACAATCATTTTTTGGAGTCAGTATTTATGCTGGGGGACTTTTTCTTTGCACCAGTAGGAAAGTTTTGGTGATTTTTCTGTACTATGATGACGTGTGAGCTGTAAAAGGTTGCATAATGACTCATCATAGATGCAAACTAACTACTTAACTGTTGCATTATGTCATTTATTTCTTGCAGTTCATATTTTTTTTTAACTATTTTGTACATTTAGAGTACTTTTTGGGGGATAATTCTGCTTTATGGGTTGTGCAGTCATATTTTTTTTTAACTATTTTGTACATTTAGAGTACTTTTTGGGGGATAATTCTGCTTTATGGGTTGGTTTCAGTATTATCGTTTATATTTACTTCAACGATATATCGAACTTCAAAATTTGTTATTGTGACTTTTTAGGGTCAAATGAAATAGCATTAAAGTCTGCCATTTATGTAATAGTTGTTTTTAATAAGGTAAAAAAACAATTTGAAAATCAGAATGCATTAATAAGAGGAAAAAAAAAAATGTGACTAACGTTTCCTCAAAATGTTTCGATCCAGCAGGTTTAGAACAGCTTTAACCCTTAATGTCATGGCACTCAAAGCTTTCAAGGAACCACTCATCCATTCACACACACTCATATACCAGTGTATGCAGACTCTGGGGCTGAAGTGGGTTAAATATCTTGCCCAAGGACACAACAATAGGCAAGGCAAGGCAAGTTTAGCTGTATTGCACAGTTCGTACACAAAGTAATTCAAAGTGCTTTACAGAATAAGAAAGACATTAAAATCACAATACAAACAAATCCTTCAGTCAGATGCACAGCTAAACAGAACCGCTTTGAGCCTCGATTTAAACATTGTCAAAGTAGAGGCCTGTCTCACATCTTCAGGAAGACTGTTCCAGGTTTTAGCTGCAGAAAACTGAAATGCTGATTCCCCATGTTTAGTCCTGACTCTGGGCACCAGGAGGAGGCCGGTCCCTGAAGTCCTCAGAGCGTGAGATGGTTCATATGGCACTAACATGTGGGAGATATACTTTGGTGTTAGGCCATGGAGAGACTTGTGCACAAGCAGAGCTGCTTTAAAGTCTATTCTCTGAACCACAGGAAGCCAGTGCAGAGACCTGTGCTTGGACTTCCTGGTTCTAGTCAGGACCTGAGCAGCAGCGTTCTGGATGTACTGCAGCTGTCTTAACGGTCGTTTGGAGAGGCCAGTGAGCAACATGTTTATGTCAAGAGCGGGATTCAAATTACCAACCACTACACAAGACTTTTTTAGTTTCTTTTATTGCTTGGACCCGACTTAATCCTGGGTTAGTCCTAAAGGTCAGATTTTGATATGATAAAAATATCTGGGGGATTTACCTTCAGAATGTGTGAGAATGTTCTTCCATTTAATATTATTGTTATGTTCCCCTGTTTTGCTGATTACTTGAAACGTTGAGAGGTGTGAAATAGTCTTGCATGTGACACAGTCTAGTACGTTAACCACTTCCCCAAATTCAAGAACATGTTGTGCGTTTCCATGGAGAGTTGTTTTTATTAAAGAGGGCTATTTTTAGCTTCTTGCGTAATAATAGTGTACTTTCATGTTCCTTACTTTTCACTTTTCATGTCTACAAACCCTGATGTACCCTATATGCAAACTGTTGCTAATTTTGTAGTTTAGAGGAACACCCAGTTGTAGTCCTTGTGTAGTACAGTCAGACGTGGATAGCAAATATTTTAATTCAAGTACAGTATTTTCTGGATGCATTTTTAGTCGTTATGAATGATTTAGTGTCTCTTCTTATGCAGGATATGTAGCAGTTATAGTGTCTGTATTTTTATGGATAAATAACTATGTATCGTGTTATCTGTATAAATGTTTTTGTAGACTTTTTATGTGAAGCTCTTTGGGCAGCTGAAGTTGTATTTAAATGTGCTATATAAATAAAATTGAAATTGAATTGGATTTTGCGTTTGAAACTTTTAATTTTATTTGCTGAATATTTTAACATTTACTAAGTACTCATAATGAACAAATGCAAAAAAAATGTCCCTACACTCAATCTTATTTTATACAGAACTGCTGAATCACTGGGTAGTTTGTATTCATAAGTACAAACTTGTATTGTTTCCCATTGTTCTTTAGTGCAGCAGATGTAGGTGATAATCAGATCTGGTATGAATAAAACATGAGTCCTGAAGAGGCTGCACAGTTGGGTGCAAGGGCCATCTAGTGGAAACATGCATGTCATTACACACATGCACACAGCGCTACATTGTGGACTGTGTTATAAAACGGTACTAGACTTTATAGATGTATACAACAGTACTGGATGAAGTACTCAATTTTGTTACTTAAGTAAAAGTATAGATACAGAAGTAAAAAGTTACTCAAGTAAAAGTGTCACATGAAGAAATCTACTTAAGTAAATGTATTAAACTATAGTGTATATGTAGGGATATTGATTAAAAATGATGAAGATTTTGGTCAAAAGTAGCAACGCAAATCAATTTCTTATTTTATTTTTTAAATTTTTCTTATGAATTTTGTGTATTTCATTTTGTTTACTCTAAGCTGAAGCTTGAACTCAAAAACTTTAGTCAGGATTTTACCACAAAGATGGCAAAAATAAGACATCAAATCATATGAAAAGTTCTTTTTATTTTTCAGTCCAGTTAAAAAATGTAGTGAATTAAAAGTAAAAAGTATCCACTGAAAAATTACTGAAGTAAAAGTACAGTTAAAGTTAAAACTACAGTTACAGTACAGCTACCTAAAAATTCTACTTAAGAACAGTACTTTACTACTTTGTATTGTAAGCCTAAATAAATAGAATTATGATCTTCAAGAATTTGCAAAATATGTGTAATCAATATAATGCTTCATTGAAAACTACTACTCTTTAAACCTAAATCCACATCAGTTATATTTTTGATTGCAAAAGATTTGGTAAATAGATAAGAAAACAAAAGTTGGGTCAGTAACAAAATATGTCTCATTCTGAAAACAACATTTCATTCTTGCTTTGATTTTTCCTCCCAGACGTTGTCTCAGTTTGTGTCGTCTTGTGTAGTGAACATGCTCGGAGCTCCCTGTCGGCTCCACTCTTTGCTTCTGTTAATAGAGATTTCCAGGTTTTTGGTGTGGATAACTGGGATAAACACGCATCGAAAGGCTTTTGTTTGCACTTGGGCTCACACTATTGAATTGAATTCTATATGACGCACAAATAGGAGAATACTTGTATAAATATGACACAGTGAGGGACAAACAGACAAAGCTGATTTTGGAGAGGAAATGGTTTTGTTTAATTCTGCCACTAAAGCTAAGTAGTTTTCAGTACCTCTGCTAGGCATGTACTGAACATATGCATATAAATGGATCTTTTCTTCATCATAGGCCAAACAGACTGGTTCTTTTTAAGAATTAGATTATTGTTTACGCTAGTTTTAGCCTCGTCTCACAGCGCCACAAACTTGGAATACTAAATGTCTTTTTGTGATTCGCTGAGATCTGCCTTATGGGAGTATAATTCAGGTACAATTTAGATTTTATTTATTTAAGTTAGTATTAGTTATGTTGAGGTGATCAGTTGTTGTAGCAGAGCCCTGGACCTGGAGCCGTACCCAGAGCATGGAAATGAAACTTGTCTGGAGCTGTTGCTGGTCCTCCAATGACTGCGCGGGGGCGTGACTAGTACCGCCGGTCCCAGATCCCAAACGTTCCAGACCCTTTGGACGGTAGTACCTCCAGCGGTCCACTTTGGACCCCGTACCAGCCCTATGGAAATGAGGCTAAAGTTGGAACTAAGTGGTCATGCAGATAATCGGCTCAATATGTTAGCATTTAAAAACTATAGCAAATCACTGCAAATTTGCAATAAATAAATGCTTTTAAATATATATATAGTCTGATTTGAACAACTTGAGCTAACCTTTCCACTAGATTATGATTCGTTAATGTGCCCCTCTGATGTATATTTAATGAGAGATTAACTATCAGTGATGTATTTTTCAAAAACAAAAGCTTACGTTCATTTATTATTAATGATGCCCTATAATTATTAACCATAAAAGCCGCACAATGCAAGCACTGCAACAATGCCTAATTACCAGCTATTATCTTTAACGGTCCTATATTACACAAAATGGATTCTTGTGAGCTTTAAACCACGTTAAAATTTTGTTACCTCCTCAAAAAAAACATACCTGGGGTTGTGTTTTGTTTCATTCACACATTTGAGTAATCCTTTATTATTAATCTGTCTCTGTTCCACTTTGTGATGTCATGTAGTGGTAGTTTTCAAGCTAACAGCTCCTTTTATCTTTTGTTTAGTAGAGTTAGAAAATTCCAGGGCTGTAATCAACCAAATGATTCTAGTGAAGGTGGAGTTTAAAAACCATAGACTGTATATATAAATGGACATCGCTAACCTGCTGGCCCGCGTGTTCCAAATAGGAAGTGAGCATGGGCGCTCCTCCGCATCCATCAACTCGGGCTCTAATTCACTTTCTATTGAAAAATTGTCACCCCTCTCTCTGTAACTGCTGTAGTGAGCCTCATCATTTTGTTCTTAAAATGTTTGTATTAACCCGCTCTACATGATCCTGGTGTTTTTATTTTGCTATTTTTAAATCAAGATATGAACATTAATAACAGATTCCCTGCTAAACCAGGGATGCGGGTGGGAAGGGGCGTTACCTTCAACAGCCTCACTCCGGATTGGCTCTTTGGTTGCTATGATACTCTTGGGCCGAATTCCAAATATGGCTCAGATCCAAATTGCCCCTATAACTGCCTCAATGAGCTTCATTTGACTGGAGCCGAGTGCTATGGGTGACGTCACACTCACTTAGTCCACTTCTTTATACAGTATGTTAAAACACAGGGGAGCACTTCCTGTGTTACCACATGACATCACAAGGTGGAACTGAGCGTTTTCAGTTTTAGAGAAGAACTCAACCTTAATATAAATTTGTGTGTTAAACATGTGTGAATGAAACACAACTCCAGGTATGTTTGTGATGAGGAAAAAACATTATAGCATAGATCAGAAAACAGTGAGTGGCGACTGTAAACAAATTGCTGTGTAACCCAAAAAAAGCCCTGACTGATTAATGTTGGCATTTCACCTTGTTTGCGCTTAACAATTTGGTATTTATCAAATGCAATTGAGATAAAGCTGGTTCATTTTACACAATCTAATAGGACTAAAGACCTTAAGTATATAATTATTTACTTTCCTTATTCACTGAGGGGACAAGACAATGCCTGGGATTAGCTCATTAATCTAGCTGCCGAGGCTATTTGTTTGCTAAAATGGCTTAGCACAAATCAAGGTAAAAGTGCTTTCCCCCTAGTCAGCACGGCATGGGGACCCGTTGTCTCGTCGAACGCTTTGCCAAAGGTTACCAAAGCCCTTAAATTACAATGTAGCCCTGTGTATCAGTTGTTTTGGGTGGGAATAGCAGTCATTTTTCCTGCTCTAAAGCCTGTCCAAAGTGTTGCCTTCATTTGGTAAGCAGCGATAAAGTTTTCCAAAAGGTGGGCCAGTGACAGAGGCAGGGCATTTATCTGAAGGAAAGGAAAACGCTCCTGACAGAAGGGAAAGTAAAAGGAGCTAGTGGAGTAAACGAATAAACAGGGCCATGCAAGTTCAGATAAGAAAACCAATATATTGGCACGGTTAATACAATATTTGCAAGATGTGTTGAATAAAAAACTACAATTCCAGTGGCAAAAAAATATGTAAAATATTCTGAAGTTTACTTTTTTAGTTTTATATTATTTTTTCAAGGTACATTATGTAAGTTTTCTGGTTGGGGTCTGCTACCTGGTTGCCTCCATGGAGATGTTATTGCTTATGTTTTGTCTGGTAATGTGCTACTTTCATAGTATGGCACCCTTTGTGACATGTAAAATGCATTATAATACATGCATTCTGAGTGTGGATGGGCACCCCTCTCCACAAATGTGACCTATAATTTGGCCTGGTGGTGCCACCTGCTTGTCTCCACGGAGATGTTATTGCTCATGTTTTGCCTGGTAATGTTCTACATTCACAGTATGACATTAAAGTAATCTTTGTTACATGTAAATGCATTATAACTCATGCATTCATACTGTGGACGGGCACACCTCTCCACACATCAGACCAGTAATTTGGCCATTTAGGCAAAGCAACATTGTAGGCAAAGCAATAACATAGAAACAGGCAGGTGGTGGATCACAAAAGTTTCATAGTGCACCTGAAACGGCCACTTCCCCAGTGTTGCCAGTTACCATTTGGGCTTCCTTGCAACATAAAAATCTCCCCAATCATGTGACCATACACAAGTATAGCTTTAATTCTCAAAGTTGAGGGCTGCTTCAGACTAAGTTTCCAGTTTTCACATCTATTACATAGGTGTCTGACTGTGTGCAGGCCAGAACTGATAAGTAGCACACCTTGACATAAGTATCCCAGACTGAAGCAGATGTAAGGTATATGCAAATAAATACAAGTGAGCCTCCCTGACATTACTTGGCCCCAGTCGCTGCTCCTTTTTCCGCTTGGACTGAAGTGCTCTTAATAGTGTAGAGGATTGGAGCGGACAGGTCGGAGAGCACGGGGAGCAAGATATTGGGAACAAATTGACAAGGCCGTCTATTCTGTCTCACTCTTCATTTAAGGCGGAATGATCCGGAGCAGCAGGCTGGCAGCCAATCTGTCTGCTCCGAGATGAGACTGTGAGGTAGGTTCCTGCTGGAGCTATTGCCCGGGACGTCCTCAAATGTGATGGGTCAATGTGGAAACTAGCCCCTGTTTCTTCAAAGCCATACCTGGAAACTTTAAAGTCGATCCATCAGTGGGTAGCACATCCAGGCGATAGGCTAAAGGCTATGTGGGGTGAATAGGAATCTGGAGTATAGCCAGAAGCAGGATAGATATTTTCCCTTTTTGGTATAAAAACAAATTCAATGAAACACTGGCATCTTCGGTGGAAATGTATGCAACCAAACAATTTGTGTTAGCTTTAGTCAATAATAGCTTATAAAATTAGACAAAATATATCTATATATTTTGCTCGCTTCCGGCTCCATCGGTTCTGGCTAAAATTCACTTTACATTGAAAAATTATCACCCCTCTCTCTGTAACTGCTGCAGTGAGTCTCATCATTGTGGTCTTAAAATGTCCGTATTAACCCGCTTTACATGATCCTGGTATTTTTATTTCACTATTGTATCAGTAAATGAAGATGTGAACATTAATAACAGACAAATCAGGCGACTTCTTTCCCTGAGGTCGCTCCTGCTCCTGCTAGCTAGGTTTGATTGACAGCGGTGCTAAGTGCCCGCTCCCTGCTAAACCAGCGGTGCGAGCGGGAAGGGGCGTCACCTTCAACAACCTCGCTCCAGATTGGCTCTTGCATGGTTGCTATGATACTCGCGGTTGGAGCTCCAAATATGGAAATCGGCTCCAAATTGGCCCCTATAACCGCTAGCCTCGATGAGCTTCATTTGACTGGAGCCGAGCGCTATGGGTGACGTCACACTCGCTTAGTCCACTTCTTTAAACAGTCTATGGGCACAATAGCACTGGATTTGTGGGATTTTTTGCATCATTGTTAACAATCACTAGGTGGAAAAAAAAAACCAAAACTATATTTAAATTATTAAGAACAGTAAAGAAGCAAGACATGAAGTTTGGCGCAGAGAGGCCATCAGGCAAAAGCGCACTGGCAGCTAAAATATGCAAAAACGTTATTATAAAACAGTAAATAAAAGTGGTAAGTCTGTCGTAGCCTAGACAAACAAAACTATATTTAAATTATTATGAACAGCAAAGAAGCAAGACATGAAGTTTGGCGCAGAGAGGCCATCAGGCAAAAGCGCACTGGCAGCTAAAATATGCAAAAACGTTATTATAAAACAGTAAATAAAAGTGGTAAGTCTGTCGTAGCCTAGACATTTGACATTTGTGCCGCACCATACATTGCATGTTACAGGGAGGTACTGAAGTTTCTGAATAATACATTAGAGAGACACATTGTTGTAATACTTGTCCATCATCATGGCTGCATGTGTTCAGGTAATCTGCAGTTCGTCATTTGTCTCCGCAGAAAGGTCACAGAGAAAGTGGGCTGAGCTGTGGGTGAGTGGGAGGAAAGTTACGCCAGGCTCCAAATGACTGAAGAGACCACTGCTGCTGCTTTTTCCTGAATCCAACAGGTACCACTGCAAGAGACGTGTTCAAATCCTGTTCCGGTCTTAACTCTCACGGCTCTTGAAAGTGCTTCACATAAGAGCACTATCTATTGTTACACCACATCACAGTATACTTACTCATTATGCTTAACGCACTTCACTTCAGAGCTTCTTGACCCTACGCAAAAGTTAACAAGTTTATCTCCTTCTCTGGCCTCTGTTTGTCAGGTACAGTCGCATCAAAACATGAGGCAAGAAAATATATAGCCTAGTGGTGAAGGTCTATTGTGGCAAGATTACTACAAACGCTACAAATTAGAGTGGACCCTGTCATATCATGGCTGGTGAAATATCATCATGTATGGGGCTGATATGAAATTTGTAATATTGTGTTATAATTGTGCATTCGCTGCAGCAGATTTTCTCAGTTGTGGGGGAGAGACAGAGACTGTAGCTTTCACGTGGTATCGGATAAACTGCAAATTACACACGAACACTGCACCAAGTCATTCGCTCAAGTCAGAGAAATGTGAATTTTGGAAGCAGCACAAACGACCCGTGTTGTGACGTCAGGGGCGTTGATTGGTGGAAGTCAAACGAGAGTTATCAGCAAATAAAGTAGATAGCAGGATATTTTGTATCAAGTGAACATTAAGGTAGGATAACTGCTCTAGGCAATAGTTTCTGCTCAAAACATTGAGTCCCAAACAGATACAGAGTGTGTCCTCAGCATCCGACCAAAAGCACATGAACGCACACACCCGAAATGTCATATTGTGATGATATTAAAATAATAAAAAGCTCCAAAGAACTGCGGTGTGTGTTTTTTCTTTCTTTCTTTTTTTCAGTTTTTGTCTTTGAACCCAGCACCCAGACACAACTTTTATCGGATGTACGTGCCTCTGTCTACCAGTACTATTAATTTTATTGGCACATTTTATTTTACAGGACAAATTGCTTAAAACTACATTTTGTCTAGGTTTCATACTCTTATGAAGCCACTATATTCTCACTATCCATCCACTCGTTCTTTATTAGATCAAGTGCTCTTAGGAAGTATTTTATACAGGATTTATTCATGAGTCGGAAAAAGGCACTGAACTATTTTTACAAAGGATACTTGGACAGTATGTCAATGAGTCTGTGAAATAGTTTTTTGTTTAGTGCAGTAATACATCACCATACACTGTGTTTCCATAGATTCCTTGGAAACTATGGTGGCACATTTGAATAATTTAATCTCATATAAATAACCCCCTGACCTGTGTGTCCATTAGTACCTATTGTTAATCTTTAAGCAGTCCTTTTTGCCCAGTATAGTCACTTTTAAAATTTTATGATAATGTAATGGACATCAGTGTAGTGTAGCTGTATAGTGCAGGTTGTTTTTAGACTGGGGGGAAACATTATGATGGCATAGCTTAGATTCATATTGACTCATGTTGATTTTCCCATTATATTACCCAGTGGCTTTTGTGATGTAAGCAGCTCTTTACCATAACACCATTAGATCATCTATTTTTCATTTTCTGTGCCAGACCTTCTTTTACCGTTAACGCCTCATATAGAGCTCATGCATGTTTCATTTCTCACCCACGTACATGGTGTGCCTTTGCAGTCGAGCAACTTAAAGATCACAGATTTTTTTAATTTTTATTTGTTCCAAAACGTTTTCTATAAATGATGAGTGAGTCCGTGCCAAATACAATGGACCGCTATTCACTTTAGATGGAAGTTCATTATGGTTCAAAGCTAATTAATTGCAGGGTTGCGGACAATTTTCTCAGTAGAAGAAAATGGATTCGTATGTCATTTTGAGAAATTATTGTCCATTATCATTGTAGTTAGTCTGATAATCAAACCGAAATCCTTCTTGCTGTGAGGTAGAAGCATTCTCTGCCATAGTAGCTTTGGGGGTCAACTCCATTCTCCTCTCTGTTTGAAAGCAGGAGTGTTTGGTGCCTTCCTCTTGACAGACATTTTTTCCTTCTTCAAAATGTCACTCACCTTTTATTAAATGTGTTTAGTGTTTCACCTGTTGATACAGCAGCTTGATCCTGTTTCCCAAATGTTTCTGTAGCCGTCACGGATATATGTCAAGCCATGTGACATCTGTCACTCCACTCATTGGAGACAATCCATGCTAATTTAATACAGTAAAGGAGTTAGTCTTTTGTCTTCTGGCACACTGAGTTCTTATTGGGTTTGGCCTTTGTAATCAGCAAAGCATGCATCTTCCTAAGTCCAATCTCCTCCACTCCTTCCCTCATTTGAGTGACACGTACACAGCTCCATCAGTGGTCCCAGTGGACTCTGTGCTTATTGTAGGTGGCTCGCATGTGCACACGGCCTCTTTCCGCAGCAGCAGTTGTTTGTTTAGTGAATGTTAACAATGACCTGTCACTCATCAGTGCTGCTCTGAGTGCTGAGTGAGTCTGCTGCTCCCCAGGCTCCACTGTTCACTTGGCTGCAGTTCTGCCCTACTTCTCAGCTCCCTGGTGTTGTAAAAGCCTGGAGAGGAAGTGGGATTTAAATGGACATTTCTCGGCCATTATATTGATTTCATTATTGAAATGTATTCAAAAACAATGTACATAATAATATTCAAGAGAGAGAGAAAAAGCAGTGAGGGCACATAGACCTGTCACGTTAACACATTTTGAAGCATGATATACAGTGTCCATAAAGTCTCTTTACAATTTAAAACATGTATTACAAAGGCAATTGATAAGATATATTAATTAGATTTATTCTATCGCCCACAGTTTCCAAAGTTTTTCTCTTTTTACCTCATTTAATACACCTCTATATGGGCACCATTAGTCAAACGAAGCACATCGAGACTCGATTTCTTGCCATGTTCGCTGTAGCATAGCCTCATCAGTGGTTGCAATCACATCTGTTATCTTTTGCTTTAGTTCAGTAATGTCCCGTATCTTTGTTTGATGCACGATATCTTTAACATAGCCCCATAGAACGAAATCCATCAATAAACCATGATACACATTGTGCCTTGTCTTGAGGAGTAGCCATTTCTTAGGGTTCATTCAAAAAGATGCCTCTTTAATCAACAGGATGCCTACAAAAATGCAATGTAATTAAAAACTGAGTAAAATAGAACAAATGTAATTAATGTAGCTCATCAATTGCCTTTGTAATTAAATTTTTAAATTGTAAAGAGATTTTATGGACACCCCGTATTGCTACAGAGAAATATTGCGATAAACAGTAATATTGAAACTACTTTGTACCACTAATTAAGATTAAATAATCCCTGTAAACCATTTTTAAGTGGACTGCTTCATTAAAAGACATGAGCTGCAACAAATAATTAGCAGAATGTACCAATAATTAGCCATAAAAGGAACTAATTCCACCCCTCCACAGCTCAAATCTTATGGTATTACAACAAAAATACTCCAAATCTGCCCATTTTTGTAAAGAAAAAGTACTCACGATAAATACTGAGGCCCAAAATATACAGTTTCAACTTTCATATATTGAACGATAAGTCGATATAGTAATTATCATGACAGGCCTACGGGCACAGACTTATATTCACACATAAAGCAAAACAAGACAACACAAACAAAAATCAGTGTTTATGGGTGTTGGCCATAGACTGTATATAAATGGTCTTAAAATGTTTGCATTGACCCACTCTACATGATCCTGGTATTTTTTATTTTGCTATTGTGTCCGTAACTCAAGATATGAACATTAAGAGACTGCAGATGGAAAGTAGTAGTAGCTAAATCTGGTACAAATCATCTTTTCTTTTGTAAGATTAATGGATTTGTACATGGTCCCTGACAAACAAAGGATAACGAAAGAAAGAAATAATAACAGACAAATCAGGCGCCTTCTTTCCCCGAGGTTGCTCCCGCTAGCGTTAGTAACAGGTTTGATTGACAGCGTTGCTAAGCGCCCGCTCCCTGCTCAACTAGTGGTGCGGGTGAGAAGGGGCATTACCTTAAACTTCCTCGCTCCGGATTGGCTCTTTGATTGCAATGATACTCGTGGTTGGAATTCCAAAAATGGATCTCAGCTCCAAACTCAGCCCTGTAACTGTTAGTCTCGATGAGCTTCATTTGAGCCGAACACTATAGGTGACGTCACACTCACTTAGTCCAGTTCTTATATATCTATGGTCTTGGCTAAAAGCAAATTTCAATTCAAATAAAAAAATGTGAAAAAATTCTGTAAAAGTGGATTTAGTGAGTAAAAGATGTCACACAGATTTTTTAGCCATACTTGTTATTCTTTAACTTTAGTCGATGTGCTGGTTACACGCTCAAATAAATCTATTTCCTCAGCAAATGCTCTCTTTGAATGCCCAAAATATCTGTCCTCACATCTTTGCAGACTCTTGTACAAGTTTGCGCTTCACCACCACAAAGTATTATAGCATTACTTTTTAAGATTAAGGAGTTGATATGCAGAAGGAAGCCCAGGAAAAGCAAAGCCACTTGTCGCAGAATCAAGTGTTTAATCTCCATAGGTTTCAATACTGCCTTTGTCCTGGTGGTTCTGGTTTCTTCTTGTGTCTATTTCAGCTGTTTTCTCCCCCACCTTGCTGTTGTAGGGTTTTTGCAGGTCGTCTAATGCGGTTGGTCTTCATGATGTATGGGAAATCAATGAAGCTGCTCAAAATCCATGTGAGTTTATCTCCGGGCCATGATCCATATTAGCAAGCCTCCTGCCTCTGCGTCCTTACGTAATGATTTGTCATGTTTTTAAAAGAAACTGCTGCCGTTTGTAAATGCTATGCCAGATCGATCAGTGTGCTTTACAAATTCAGCAGGTATAAGCAGGAAAATTATCCTGATGAATCATGCAGCCTCCTGTTCCCCGTGTGATCCCTGGACACATCTGAGTTCGCACTTGAATTTTATCAAGTCAACAGTTTGTAGTCTCAGGTGTCACTAATGAAGAATGTGAGGCTCAAAAGTGAACATGCTAAGAGCAGTGCAATGTGAAGTCACTCTGTATAACTCTGTAAGCAGATCAGCCTGGACTGCTGCCTCTTCCCCAAACAGCGTTTAGGCAATCCCTGTGTTTGCCAGAGGGAGCGACACTGCAGAGGAGCAGGCATAAGTGAGAGAGAGGTACTTGTTCTTCAGAAAGTCATACTTCAAAATAAACTGCTCAGTCAGAGAAGAACCTGGTTTTATTGACTTGTTCTGCTCTGTTGAACCTATTTCTCTGCCCTCCTTACACCCAATTATAGAGCTGACATATTGTAGAGTATTAGAAAAGAAGTTTATCAGAGCCGCTGTTATCAGTAACACTCTGCTGGAGTGTGACTCTGGGACTGACTTTGCACAGGTCAAAAGACAGCAGTGTCGCTGTCTATATGTCAGATATGAATCGTCAGGGCCTGCAGGGGAAAGTCTAAAGAAAAACATAAAGTACTTTATGTTCATGTTGCTTGGCAACAAAGAGTGAGAGATTTGAATGCAGCTCAGACGGAGCTAAATGAAAAGCTGTTTGAGGTAAATATCTGCGTCTCTGTGATGTTCTCTAATTATAAAGCAGTGTGGCGGCTGAGCATGAGATGCCAGCTGCATCAAAGCACAGCCCAAGTTTCACACAGCTCACCTGAGCACCGAGGAGGCAGCGGAGCCCGCACCAGTTAGCTACGGTAATGAGCGGTGCTTTCCCAGGAATCATTAGCTTTGTTTCATTTCATTAAAAACTAACAAGTCACCGTCATACAAGTCTGCCAAAGTTTTGTTTCATTTCTGTAAAATCAGATTTTTGCATTTTTGTCCTTAACAAGATGTTTAAGAAGTGTAAGATACTTTTAAGATCCGGTAGATTAAAGCTTTAAGAGAGTTTTAAGGTGTTTGAAAATGTTCCAACTGCACAAAAAATAGAAGTGACTAATCTTTTTGTTTAGTGCTTCATCATTACATAAACTGCTGCCAATGTCATTGGGAGCAGAAACGTTGCTTTAGGCCTGCTTGAGTGTTTACTCCCTGAACACCGTATTCTTTTGCAGTTAAATAAACAAACATGATACTTTCATCAGCGCACAATAAAAGAAAAATCAATTCTTAGCTTTGAACACAAAATGGTGAAGATAATTCTGAAGTGATGAAACGGAGAGTAAAAGACTGTAGCATGTGGACATGAGCACAGATATGATCCACCCTGCACTTACATCCTCTCTCCCATCACAGAAGAATTCACCTGCTGCTTTTATAGAGCACCCTGCTCTCCCTGCTCTCCCTGCTCTCCCCGCTGTCCTGCCCCAGGCTCTCACATGAAGGACTGCATTTACCTTGATGCACTACAACAATGAAACTTTTTACTGCCGGTACCACTTCTTTGGATTTCATCTTGTGTGTGTTAGGTCAGTTTGAGTTAGCCTGGAGATCAAACCAGGTCCAAGCTGGACTTATCTATGTCTAAATTTGGTCTAAAAAATGTAAAACAGGACCAGGTCTAGCACTGCTCGATTTATGGAAGAAATAATATACTTAATTATTTAAATCCTAATTGAAATCACAATTATTCAAACAATGAATTGCTTAAATTGGCTTGCCTAAAGCCCGCCACACACTACAGGATAATTTGTCCAATCTAGGACCCGATTTGCTTCTCCCCGACTTTGGGTAGGCGTGACTTTGGATCCTCGTATGAGATTTTTAATCGGCTGCACTCCTCATGTGTGTGGTGTCCCTGTGACTCTGAGCTGCTTTTTCATATTGTAACCCCAAAAATGTCGCCAGTACTGCACCAGCCAATAAAACAGGGGTCAGGGGCAGACGGAGTGACGGACACAGAGGCGCAAGATACAAACTCAGGAAATGGCAAAAATAATGAGGCATCTTTACTATTCACCTTTCTTAAAGTTCAAGTGTATCATTCTCATTCATATTATCCATCGGAATTGGTCTTAATAATAATGACACCCAGTCCACAAAACAGCACTATTAACCCATTTTGAAACGTTCTTTAAAAGTAAAAAGGCAAGAGTAGTTCCTCATGTGTCTGTTTAAATAAATATAAATATAAATATAAATATAGTAAACACGACTCCTGTCCTGTGTCATCCATTGCAGCCTCCAGTGCATTAAAAGCATTTATCTGAACTATTGCACCACATTTCACAAATGATAATAATAATACAGTTTTGACTTGCATCTAAAGTATAAGTGCAATGCTCTGATATTTGGAACATTTTAGAGTCTCAAAGCAAGTCGTTTTACCCTAGACAGGAAGCAGCTGATGCAAGGTGCTCTATAGATTTAATAACTCACAACTTTTAGCTTGTGGTGCACGGTCTCTTCGCTGCAGTCTTCGTGCTCGGGGGATCGTAAGATATCTCATATGATTCTCCTCATGTCTGTGGTGCACGCTTTTTCT
Organism: Periophthalmodon schlosseri; assembly: GCA_000787095.1. Taxonomy (NCBI): domain Eukaryota; kingdom Metazoa; phylum Chordata; class Actinopteri; order Gobiiformes; family Gobiidae; genus Periophthalmodon; species Periophthalmodon schlosseri. The sequence goes on from KN484943.1 coordinate 18,870, forward strand.
TGCACTTTTAAAAATCACGTAGTGTCTGACGGGCTTTAAATGAAGAGAACAAACAGAAATACTGTTGTAAATGTGCTATTCAAGTAGAAAGGTACAACCTATCAGCAACTTTTACACTAAAGGAAACACGCAGCACTTAAGAGTTAATGTTAATAATCTCCATTACTCAATTACACAAATAAAGCAATATCCATACTTGGAATTGAAATTTGATTCATTACACAGCCTTACGACCAACCATGCCAATGTAACCCGAGAATTAAGGACTTCATCCAGAGTTTTACAATGACTGAATATCATGAAAGTTGGTTTCTGGGTTAGATTCCCAGAACACATGGCGTCTTTCTGTGTGGAGTTTTCATGTTCTCCTTGATTCAGTTCAATTCAGTGTATTTTTGTATAGCCCAAAATCTCAACAGCAGTGGTGTGTGAAGGAATAAACCAAGCCTTTAACCATAACCTTACTTTGACAAGACATGAATAGACTTTTATCCCTGTCAAACAAGGATTAAACCAGGATCAAAACCAAACTACCTCAACAGATACCTGGTTCAATCCTGGATGAAATTAGGATTCTAAAACAACATCTAAATTTGGAATAGGAATTACTACCCAGAGGAAGTCTGCGTACTGTGTATCACTGTTTGAGAACCACTACACTCCAACGCATTGGCATTCTCATTCTGTCCCCCTTGATACAATTAGACCCCAATTAGCATCAAATATGCATGCTCTGCAGATACACAGCACTAGACGGGAAAGTTCACTCTGCACCAGCTCCAAAGGGCTTCAAACCAGAGTAATGGAAATGCGCTGGCACCAGGAGACTCTCTCTCTGTTCTGATTACTCCTCATTCTTGTGTGAAAGAACTTGGAAAAAATGGTAGAGCATTTGAATGGATTCCCCACTGCCAAGGTTTTATTTGACTGGGCCCAATCGGATGCCATACAAAGCAAGTGGTGTGCTGACAAACGCTATCTGTAACTCTCTGAACAGGCGCCAGTGCTATTCATTATTATATGACATAATTATCTTTCCGAGCTCGCCGGGCGCTCCTTGGGTGAAGGGTGCTGGGATAGTGCTTGGTCAGCAGGAGTGGAGACGCAGCCTGTGTGTCAGATAACATCTTAAGGCTCTACATCTGTGAGCCCCTTATTGTAGCCCACCTCCAATTTGTCCATATAGGGTCTTATCTACATTTCCATTAGCCCCGGGCACAGTCTTTGCTAATTGGATATAGTGTTACCGGCCAGGTCTAAATCTAAGTCTGCCTGCTGCCTCCTTACTGTCTCTAGTATATTGGAATTCATGAGTGAGATGGTACGCAAGCTTTTTCTAGTGCTATACTTAAACGCTTAAAAACCCTGCTTTAAAGATGCTGTATCTATTTATTTTTATAATCTGAAAACATGAAAAATTCATTTTAAACAATTTGCAGTAATCCAAACTTATTCGTCACTTAACTAAGTATTTTCAAGAGTCCTAGTTATTCACAGTGATAAATTTATGAGTGCTTTTCACAACTTTCAGAGGTCAGAGCAGAATTTTGCCATCACCGTACGGCAACAACAACTGAAATGCTAACGGTGCACCACTCTTACTTCCTAGTTCTAAGATGAAAAACGCTTTGATACTAAGAGCGGGTTTTACAATAAGTCTGTACTGAGAAAAGACCAATTCTGCTTGATGATTACTGAACTTTATGTATGAAGTATATGTTCTTGTCGCATTAACCAAAAAGCTTAAAAGCCAGTTCCCCTACTGTACTACATAGTTTATGGGCATTATATAACCATCGGGCAACAGTAACTCAGTTGTCGTCCTCTGAGCCGAAGGTTGGCAGTTTGAATCCCGCTCTGGACCTAAAAACCATCTTTGGTTGAGCGGTCAGATCCACTCACCCACAGTTTGGCGGTGCGATTCCAGCTCCCACAGATGAATACTGTCATTATGTCCTTGGGCAAGACACTTAGCCCACCTCACCCCCAGTGTCTGCGTACACTGGTGTATGAATGTGTGTGTCAGTGGGTGAGTGGTTCCTTGATGTAAAGTGCTTTGAGTGCCTTGAAGGTGGAGAAGTGCTATAAAAAAACTTTACCATTTACAATTATTGATATGTTGCTGATAATGCTGTTTTGATTGGATGCAAGATTTGAATATTGGGTACACAATTTACAATTAAAAATATCACATTTTAGCTGGGTTTTCTGTTGGGTTGCCAAAGTACCTTAACGTTATTGGGGTACTCATAAAAAGCTTCCCCTATATCGCCCACCCCAAGTTAATTTTGGTTAATTGAAAATGGCCAACTTTTGACAGTACCTGGTGTCAGACCATACATTCATTTCGGTGGATCCTTGTGTTAGGTCTTCAAAGTACTACCAAAACCTATTCACAGTTATAGACATACCACCGCACACGCATGATGTAATTTCACATTGGAGCAGGGTATAGAGCAAAAATAATTACTCTTTCCACAGGCTTCAAGAGCAGTGGCTTCTTTTCCCCAAGACAATGAGTCTTGGGGAAAAGAAGCAGGATTTCTCTATAATTCTTCACTACACCTAGTCTGGAATCGATTTTCCAAATCCTGCGTAGTACAGACTTACCCTATAATGTACTTTGGCAGCTATATGTTTGAGTGCTGTCAGTGGCAAATAGATCTTATTTCAGTTTCTGATCAAAAAGCAAGAGACAGATTATTGCATGACCACTTTCTTGTTCTTGTTGCTATTATTTTGTCAAGAAACTATACAACTTATGCATTTTGGTCACTAATATCCAGTTAATTTGCATTTTAGTAAGTGGGGCTTTTTTTTGCAGATATTGTGAATGCTTCAGAGTGGGAGCAGGTTTTTTCGCCTTAGAAGATAACATCAAAGCAGACCCGTCGACAGAAATTTGGAGGCCCGGGGCAAGAAGCCTCACATGGGCCCCCCTCTAATATAAATTAAAAGGAGAATCCAGTTCTGGGCCCCTAAGACCCTGGGTCTTCTGGGTCCCCTCCTTGTTGACTCCTCTGCATCAAGGTAAGTATTTTTTATACAGTATTTACCTCCAGAATATGCACTATAGTATTAGCATTAGTATTATAATTTTCTAATTTTCACACTGCAGAAGGAGGAAAAAGGTATTTAAATGTGTTGAACTCTTCCCAAGGTTTCACTAACCCTTTGGCACATTGTTAATATCCTCATGCATTAGTTTTTGGGGTGCTTTAGAACAGCTTTTTTCAGGCGGCCAAAGTGAAAATGGGGTGAACCGCCCAAGCGTAGCCAATCAGAGCGCTGCTTTCGGCGCTTTCCGGATTGGCGAGAAATAAAAATATTTTACAGGGCACGCTGGTCGAATTTTGTCATAAAGAGCTGCTTTTACAATATAATCTTTGAGAACAAAACACACTATTTACTCATTTACAAAAAAAGCCAGGTACCATAGCTTTAATTTCTCCAAAGAAATAACAAAACGTACACATCACTTGTCTCTACTTTTTAAATTCCAGCTGTGTGCGTGGTCCAGCTCAATGTTCTTCTGTTACTAATGGAACTGTTATTACAAAGCTGTAAGTCCAGTTTCTCTATTTGCCTGGCGAGACAGATAAAAACATGTACACCTGTTACTGGCAAAAAGAGTAACAAGCAAATATTAAGCTCTGTGTCTTCTAGCTTCTGCTTTTATTTGGAGTGTCTAAGCTTGGACGCACACTCAGGAAGTTGTCTCTTCTTAATCCTATTTCACTGCCTAGGTGTAACAAATTGAAAAAATAAAATAGCCTATGAATGGTAGCCGAAGGGCCTTTTTCCCCAATTACACAAAATGAATCTTTATGCCAGCGATATCACAAAACTTATCTTATGCGTTTGGTTTTGGAATTACATTAACTTGTTTCACAGACAATAGAGGAAAGAAATAATAGTTTTACTACTGTTTAGAAATCTGAATTTGACCTGGTTTAGTTCTGGTTGAGAGCTGGGTTGGGCAGGGTTTCATATTTGGTTTGTAAAGGCTTTGGAACTGTATTTCTCATTAGACTATTGTACTGCTTGGTTTACTTCCTGGTTTTCTCATTAATATTAATACTATTTTATTTCAATACATCTGATTTCAGGACTACTTGCCTCAGTTGTGGTGGTGTTTGTGTTGTTCTCTAGCCCCCCCACTAGAGGGCACTACTGCAGCTGTGGCAGAGAGCTTTTGCGTGAACTTAACTTAACCCACTATCTTTTACAATGTGTTCTCTCTCACACACGTCATCTAAAGTTTAAAATGTATAAATTGCCTTGACATTTTCAATAGGCATCAGGTGAATGTGCCCACAGCGTGATTCTGCTTTTCAGCTCTTTTTGACAGAAATAATGGAAAAAAAAGGTTATACGACTATTATATTTTATTTAACATAGTGAGTGTACACAAAGACACACTGTTGGTCAAGCGGTCCTTACATCAGCTGTCAAAATCCTAACCTTTTTAACGCAAAGGCTAAACTGTTTTATATCTATACCTTGTAAATAATAAATAATTTACATTGTATATTATTCAAAGAAAGGAGTATAAGTAGAAGTGAAAGTAACTGTAGTTAAATTGTATTTTTAAAGAAGACCTATTGCCCTTGTGTCTGCTATATAGTTATAATCTATGACACCAGTGGATCGTAATGCTATAATTTGCAAATTTTTAGCTTTATTAAACTAAAATGGCTTAATAAAAGAAATAAGTCCGCTATCTAGAAGTGGAAACTGAAAACTAAGGTGCCCAATGGGAGCTGACGTCGCTGTAAAATCACAATTAAGAGCCACAGAGCTGTCGGCCCCTCCTATGGAAAGCTGCAGATCACTTTAGTGAGTAGCTTTTTTGTTTCATTTGGACCAAAATGACACTGCCGAATCCTACGCGTATCACTGATGGTGTCTTGAAAAAAGCGATTCAAGATTGCTCAAACATGCACAAATCACTCCAAAAACAACTTTAAGAGGGTAAATGAGAAGGGGAAGCAATTATAACATGGTTAAAAGCTCTGAAAAGTCGATTTTGCATAACAGGTCTGCTTTAAAGATTTGTGGCTCAAAGGGTTGATTGGACAGAACGGCTTTGGTATGAAATGAGGAACGAGTGAAAACAGCTGGGAGGCCAAACCATGACATCAAGGTGGTTACAAACACACATGTGACGCCTTAAACCACTACACCTCCAGCGAGCACACACCGTATTCTATTTCATGCTCATTCTATATTGTGCCCTCTAATACAATTTGTGTTGGGTAGTTCAACTGTTATTTCAGTACAGCATGGAGTACAGCATTCAGAAGTAGGCGTTTCAGATGTGAACTTTGAACAGAATCCTATTAAAATGTAAATCGCAAATCTAATCACACTCGCGAGGCTTGTCAGAAAACTCGCAATTACCACCACCACCACCACCACCACCTAAACTTGGTAGCTTTCTCCAAACAACTTTTGAACATATTTTAGTGGCACTCTGTATATTCTAATGTGCCGTAATCCCTCTGTTACCAAGTGCCATATTTAGAGTGCTGGTGGAAGAACCTGGGGAGGTAGTCTGAAGTCTGCAGGTGTTTTTTAGCTGCAGCGTGCTAAGCCTTCTCCAAATTTCCTGTAATTAGGAGATAATGAACCCCCGCTCGAGCCGCTACTCCTCCAATTCATCTGCCTCTGTTGAATCCACATGACCGACTTTGTTAGATCTTCAGCTTGGATCCGCTTGGCACCGACTTCAAACTTATCAGAAATCTTCTTTCCCTTTTTGCCTCCTAAAACATTTATTATGCTCTCACCATGCAAAATCAAACATGCATTAAACTGTCAAAGTAACGCAATGAGACAAATTAGTGTGTGACTTGCTAATTGGTGTTTCTATCATTATTATTATTTTCTTGTTAGGAATGAAAGCCACATTTGAACTTCAATTTTGAAATTTATTTTAGACAGGAAAAAGAGGATGGAAAAATTATCATTTGAACAACAATTTTACTGTTCTTTTTTGTGATTTACTCACTCTGTTGTAGCATTTGTATGGTATAGTTAAAAGCAGTGTGTATCTGTTCAGTATAGTGTCAATGCACAGCAGTACAGAAATAGCAGTGCCTTAAGTAAACTACATTAAAATTTCTCCCTTTTGCAATTGGTCACATTTTTATACAATGCTTTTCTTCCTTCAAGGCACTCAAAGCGCTTTACATCAAAGAACCACTCATCCATTCACACACACATTCATACACCAGTGTACACAGACACTGGGGGCGAGGTGGAGTAAGTGTCTTACCCAAAGACACAACAACAGCATTCATCTGTGGGAGCTGGAATCACACCACAAATCTGCTCAACCAATGATGCTTTATGTCGATAGTGGGATTCGAACCACCAACCTTCGGATCAGTGGACAAACACTCTTACCAACTGAGTTACTGTCGCCCACAGTTTACTTTTCACCCTTTTCTAGCATTTTGTCATAATAAAAAGCAGTGATTCTGTATCTGTTAAGCATAGTATGTGCAGCAGTAAAGATATAGCCGTGCCTTAAGTGCAATATTAAAAGTTATCTGGATTTTGGGCTGGTTGGTGCGAACTGGAGCAATTTGGGCTCCCTTTGAGTTCAACTAACACCTATTCAGCTCAAAACACAGCCGTCAGCGAGCGCTCCTTTGAGACTATGACAGGTAACGCAGCAGCCTGGACAGACCAACAAGAGGGAAATCTCACTCCACAATGGTGCATAAGGCGGGGAGCTTCGGTATGGGCACTTTTCTTTCTAAGGCAGTTGGGTAAACAAAGTCTCAACCTGTTTTTTTGGAGCAGAAAACAAACACACACCTGTCTGGGAAAGTAAGGGACTGGCCTCAAAGCTGTTTTATTTCATTTCTTCAGCTCTGCGTGAAGCTCCCCCGGCGCTGTGTTCTGCCCGCGGATGATTTAAACGCACTATGAAGATTTGATTTCTAACACGAGAGAACGCGTATATGCCTTTTAGTTTCTCTTCATACTGCCGGGAGAAGTGAGAGACAGAATCCTGAACAGAAACGCTTTTGAAGAATTTAACTTTTGCAGTCCCTTGTGATTTGATTAGAAAATATTCTCTATTCTTTTCCTAACCTGTTGCATCGTCGTCATAGTGGACCACTGAAAAAGGGACCCAACTATTTAGAATGACAACAAAATAGTGTATATGTCAAAATCTAGCAGTATCTTGACCACAGTACAAAAAGTTATTAGACTATAAATTGGACTATATATTTTTTTTTCCATATCAAAGCTTCAATTTTGTCTTCCTCTTGACCTTCCAGGTAAATTTCACTTCTTTTTACCAATATGTTCACTTCCTTACCTTCCATCTCTGATTGGAAAAGTGAACGTGATCGCCAACAAAATCCTGACCGCCTGACTTTTGTTATAGTATCAAAATTTTAAGCCCTGAAGCTGCAAGAAGTATAAGCATTTCTTTCATGTTGTACTGATGATGACTAACTCACAACTGAGGCCGGTTTGTCTATGAATGACTCACAGTTGGCAACATGCCTGTTCCCCTCTTACGGCGAGCCACTCCACCGCTCCTGGCCGTTTTGAATTTTGGCTGTGTTTTTGCAGTAGTAATATTTAGTAAATTGTCTTCTGGTGTAGTCTTACTTTTGCGGATTCTGATATAATTTTCTCGCACATCACATAAACCTAGAGTGACCAGATTTTCAAAATTAAAAACTGGGACCTACCCGGGTTGGGGTGGTTGGTAATAATAAAGAGCACATAATTAAAGAAGATATACTGTGCTTGTGTCTGCTATATAGCTAGAATCTATGACACCTGAGGAGCATAATGTTATAATTTGGACATTTTAAATTGCAATATTCATCTAAAATGACTTAATAAAATAAACAAATCCACGAACTTCCACGTTAGAAAACAAAGGTGCCCAATGGAGCTGACGTCGCTGTAAACATCATCACAACAAGGGGCTGTGTTGCTGTCGGCCCCTCCTATGGATAACTGCAGATCACGCCAGCGAGTAGCGTATTTCTTTTTTTTTCCATTTGTACCAAAATGAGCATATAGCGTATTTATTTATTTTTTCCATTTGTACCAAAATGACCACACAACGTTGCCAAATCCTATGTGTACGTGTAATTAGCGGGGGTTTGATCTGCAATATGGCATCTTGTAAAGAAGCGAAAAGATTAAAGATTGCTCAAACACACACAAATCAGTCCAAAAACAACTTCAAGAGGGTAAATGAGAAGGGCAAACAACTATAACATGGTTAAAAGCTCTGAAAAGTCAATTTTGCATGATAGGTCTGCTTTAAGAACATTATTAAGCTCTCGACTCACTTGTGAATCAGTGTATAACATGAGAAACTTCTGTCATTGCAACTTTTTGGCCTGTCCCGGGTAAAAAGAGACATCTGGTCACCCTACGTAAACCTCTATTTCATGTTTGAATCAAAGAAACAACTTCTCTAAAAAGAAATGATTGATTTGAGTAGCCTAAGTTTTTATTACAATTTTGTATGTTAATTTACAAAGTAGTTGGCTCTGTGGACAACAGCACCTGGCAACCTCACTGTTAGCATCACTACTTCTCCAATTTTATCTCGATGGAGTTTTTGCAGAGTCACGCTAAAAGGAATAAATGTTTAAAGATCAGGCAGTGGACACGGAGGCTGCGGGTGATGTGACTGACAACATGTTAAACACTACAAAACACTTCTGTGTTTAGAAAGAGAGATGTTCATGTCTCAGTGCTAACGTTAATGCTAATTTTGAGGCATAATAAATATTCAAAGAACACCACAAACTGAAGATTTCTACATTTAAAAACAACCAGGTAGTCTGTATTTTAATGAATTATAATAGGCTTTTAATAAAACTCACATTGTAGTTTATTTTACCATTGCGGGAGAGGTCTAGTGCTTGGCAGTGGTCTCAAGAACTTCTTGTCCTGTACTGTGTTGCGCCGTATATGGTATTTCTCCTCTGACAGTTAGCTTTAATCATTTCAAAGATGAGGTGACTTGTTCTTCAAAGTGAACCTTAAGAGACAGAAGCCCTGGTATATAAATATACACTGAGTCTGGTGTCTGTTAAATACCATGTAGCACACGGCGTCAGAAAGTGTCAAAGTTGTGTGGTGAATCATATTTGCGTTTCCCTTGTGGGCTCCCATAGAGACAGAGACATTGACTTTTAAAGGTGTTTGCAAATGGACGGGGCAGGATACCATGACCTTCCTGCCACAAAGCGCTCGGCAACGGTAAAAAGGGTAGTGCTCCATATTGATTTTATTGATTGATATATAGTGTATTTACAGAGAGAGCAGATGGCTTTTGTAAGTGCAAAGACCAATGCAGACTCTCTGGCCTGGTGTTATATAAAATAGCAGGAGCAATTTCTGTCTTTTATTTGAAGTTTGCCCAAAAGTGTTTCTTGCTTTGTTGTATCATCCTCTATCTCTCTACACATCTAATCCTTAAAGCTACATAAAACACCACTTTTCTTTTTTGAAATGCTCTTTGGCCCGTCACATTGAAAAAAGTTAAAAGTCAGATTGTTACGCCTGATGCCCACCCTGCACCAGGCACATTTTTGTGAGCGAGGGGCAATATACACAGCCTGGCCAAAAAAAAAGTCGCCACTTGGATTTAACTAAGCAAATAGTTAATAGGTTGCTGCAGTTGGTCAGGTCTAGGTTCAAAAACAGTATGTGCTCAAAGAATGAGGTCATGAATCAGCCAGGATTCATTGGGCTCAAATTGTGAAAGAGTGATTCAGGAGCATGAGACAGATCATTTTCACACATGGATTGGCCACCACAGAGTCCAGACCTTAACCCGACTGAGAATCTTTGGGATGTGCTGGAGAAGGCTTTGAGCAGCGGTCAGACTCTACCATCATCAACGCAAGATCTTGGTGAAAAATTAATGCAACACTGGATGGAAATAAATCTTGTGACATTGCAGAAGCTTCTCGAAACAATGCCACAGCGACTGGATGGAATAAATCTTGTGACATTGCAGAAGCTTCTCGAAACAATGCCACAGCGAATGCATGTCGTAAACAAAGCTAAAGGCCGTCCAACGAAATATAGTGTGTGACCTTTTTTTTTGGTGGCGACTTTTTTTTTGGCCAGGCAGTGTATTTTACCCCGGGGGGCAAAACAACAGCGCAGGCTACGGAAGAATTGAACTGGTCACTCTTCCGCTTGAGGGTATCCATGCTACTGTTCAATCAAATAAAGTCGTTTCGAGCTAAGAGATCTGCAATCAATCACATTTTAATACAATTTCAGATTCAGTGATTTCTATTCGATCATGGGTCTTTTGAATCGAGAAAATCGGAAAAGAATATTGAAAGACATTTGTTTTTTTACAAGACAAAATCAAATCGGGACTAGTCAATATGAGGAAAAAAGTCATAAGCGATAAGCTATTGTTAAAAATGTCTGGGAAAAGGGATTCATGAGCCAAGGACAACATGGATGATGTGGATCCAGTGGCTTTCTGGGTAATAAGAGCAGAACCTTGGCTGAAGTCTACACACTATTACTTTCTGCAGTACTAGTCTCTGCACAGCTGCGCACCTTTCAGTGTGAGCCTTCTAGCCCTAAAAAAACATGTACGTAGATCTGCTCTATATTTTCTTTTTACAATACATATCCCATACTCAGATTTGAAAACCTCTCCGTCCTATTGTTTCACCATGGAGGTATTTCTTCATGTTGTGACTGTCTACACTCTTCCATTCTCCACTGCAGATGTCAAACCTGCGTCACAGTTTGGGGATAGACACAGGGAAACCAAATAAGAATAGCCCAGTTGTTGATATGACAGGACATGGGTCACCTGGAAGCCACACTACAGCTATAGAGCCGCTAGCCCTCTTTTACTAACACTGCGGTGAAAAGGGTGTATATTTTGGTGTATATTTTTGCATAGACCAGAGGGTGTGTGGTATTTATCAACCTGTGTGCAGAGCTCTGATTCTGCCGTACGCACGAGCAGCTGCTGATAAATGTGGCAGAGAAAAACCAGTGTAATTTGAATGAAACGCCCCAAAATAATCATGTCTCAAGTGGTCCCACCCCCGGGGTTTATGACATGAGGGCGTGGAATATGGCTAAATGGTGCGTTTATCTGAAGAGGAAATCATAAAGAATTACTTAAAAAAGAAGAAATATGTTGTTTTGCTCATTATAAAATGCAAAAAACAGGTGATATTGCAGAAAACAAATCTTAATCTTAAAAATATTCTACTTTCGTTATTTAATCATTTATAAATGTTTAATTTTAGTTATTAACCAGAGAGCAGTTCTGGTTTAGGCCAGGCTCAGATGAGTTGGAGTGGGCAGTGGTGTAAGGGGCCTCGGTCTGAGCACTTCCACCGGGAAGAACCAAGTGCACAGAAGATGAGCTGCTCAGAACAAGATATAACGGAATGAACGGAACGGAACGAAAATGCTCTGTTCCACCTCGTGATGTCATGAAGAGGTTGTTTTCAAGTTAACAGCTACCTTTTACATGTTGTTCAGTAGAGATATGCAGTTCCAGGACAGGGCTGAAATTACCCAGATTATTCTAGTGAAGGCGTATGGAGTTTAAATACAGTGGAGCACTTCCTGTATTACCACCTGACATCACAAGGTGGAACAGAGTGTTTTCTGCTTGACAGAAGAACTCAGCCTAAATATGCAGGATTTTTGTGTTAAACATGTGTTTGTGATGAGGAAACAACATTAGAACATAGATCAGAAAACAGTGTGATATGGGCCCTTTAAAACACATCCCAAGTTATCACCATAAGCTCATCGCTTTAAAGTTTACAGAATGTAGCCTCAACAACCAGCAAACACGCCTGTACATTTTGGCATTTGGGTGTTGTTGGCTGACATTTTTCATTCCAAGCCACAGGTGTTCTAAATTGCAGTCATGAAAACTCCTCTAGGTTTGTAGAAAGAAAAAAGATATTGGTTTACTAAACCCTAGAATATGATTTTCACATTTTAAAACCCATTACTTGCACATGTTTTACCTCTGTGTATTCAATGTGCATATACAAATATCTGAATATCCACATAAACTGTTGTTATTACAAGTGCCTTTGCAGTGCTCTTAGAAACATGCTGTTTTCTTGGCTCTAAAGGCCACTGTCGATGTGGGACGCCTTGTCTTTGCCCTGCCTCTTAAATGTTGAACATGTTCTTTGTTTTTCTGGATCAACAAGCTCACACATTCTTAATGATTTGATTTAATGATTTTTTTCCTAACCAATTCAATAATGTCAATCACTGGCATGCTCTACCTCTTTTGGAGTTGGTCCATAAAACAATCAGATATGCATTCCTAAATATCTTTGTATTATAATCAAAGAGCGACATTGAATAGTGGCTCTTTCCCCTGGGTTATAATCAATAATATGATTAATAATTAGATGCAGACAGCACACATTGGTCTGATTTTGTCAGTACTCCTTTTACAATGGACTATATGGAGAGAAAAACATAATTGACTTATTACCATGAATAAACCTGTTAAAGATTTTAATGAACCTAAATTGAAGGAAAAACAATGTGCCTCATTTTCCCCCAAAGTATTGTTATTATACTGTGTAACATGGCATTTGGCTCATTTTAGGATAACCCTCAAACAATAAATCAAGACTGAACTTTAGAAAATTCAATTCTGTCAACTGGACAAAAAGTTTTTTGAGTGAAGACGTTTCACTGTTTATCCATTCTTCAGTTCTGGTCAGACACTGCCTTATATCTATCTGAAGGGAGGAGCTAACTACACTGAAACTAAGGTCGTTTTCACACTGCCACTAGTTAGGTCAGGCTCCAGAGTGCGGGTTGGAGCTGCTCGAGGCCTCCTGTTTCAAGCGCTCTCGGACGGGCCGTTTAATGCGGTCCAGAATGTGACTGTTGTGTTCACACTGGCCCAAGCGCACCGCTCTCAAAGCGAATGCTCTTTTACATCAACTCAACTAGTGGCAGTGTGAAAACGACCTATGTGTGAACTGGGCCTAAGTCACAGTTTGCAAAATCAAAAAGAAGTGGCTTGGAAACGTCTTCACTCAAAAAACTTTTTGTCAGGTTGAATTAAATTTTTCTTTTACTATGGATCATATGATTGATGGATTACACAGACATCAAGGCTGAACTGTTAATGAGTAATTATGTACATTGAAAGTTTACTGTAGACGTTTTGTTTCTGTCTACCGGTAATTGCAAATATTTTAGCCTCGGTCCTCCCACCTGATATCGTCTTTTATACACAGAAATGTTCTAGCCTTATCTGTTAATGCACATCCATTTAGGTTGTTGTGGCGACTGAAAGGGTGATTTGAATGTCATTGTTGACTTCTTCCACACTGTGAGTGTGTCTGCGTATATGTGTGTGTACATGGGGGAATCCTGCACCTTTTTAAAGGTTGTGCAAAAGGGCAGCACCCTCTGGTGAGCCGGCCCAGCTGATATTGGCAGCTTCTCTAAGTGATGTCTCCAGATCCTTCATACATTATTCAGGCATCGGCGGGGACCAGTCTGAGACGAGGTCCCATGTGTCTCTGTTTA
>KN484943.1:32521-58693 GCA_000787095.1 Periophthalmodon schlosseri
AACTGGTAAAATATATATTCAATTTTAAAAGAGGAGGAATCAAGTATCGAAAATCAGATATTAACCAATACTAAAACTAGTATTTTAACTAGTATTGACTGATACATGAACTTTTCCTGAAGAGCTTTAGAATGACCTTGAGCTGTGTCAGAACAAGTATAAGACACATAGACTAGTATACGACCATGGACCACTATAGTACCTGCCTGACTGACTGAGGGATTACACAGATATAAGACTGCATGGTAATATAAAAGAAAGTACTTTGATTTGAAAATTGAAAATTCTGTTGTCTAAATGGAGTTGTAATGTTTTTTATTATTGTGGTATCCAATTCAGTATCGAGTCTATTCCTTAGTACTGAAATTTTAGTATACTGGTGTAATGTTAAGGCAAATCACTTACAAAACCACACAAATGTGAAAAAAGTTGTTATTTTCATCCTATTTTTCAGGTATGGAGTGAACTAGTCTGAAAGTATACATTTGTCCTCGTGTTCATGGCTTTTCCCAATTCAGACTCTAGTCTAAAGATAGATTATACAAGGTTTTTAATTAAGAAAACACACTATTGAAAAAAATAATATTGTGTCCACTTCTGCTCTTTTTGGGTTGGAAAAAGGAGCAAGCCCATTTGGAAATGCAATTCCCAAATAATAGATTCTAATGGAAAATATGAAAAAAATTAAATGTGGCATTAGTTATTCAGAGAAAATCCACGTGTCCTCCTCTGTTAGAAAAACACATTTACTTTTATTTAAAAAGAGACTTTAAACCTCACCCACTTTTAATAGATGTTTAAAGTTGGATGGTGACAATGTGCTAATTAATAAAGATGGAACTTGTGAATACATTGTTTTTATCTCAGACACCTGGTAGGAGTGTCCAGTAGCTCACCATTGTATTCTTTCCTCTCGCTAATTAAAGGATTAACATTTAGCGTCTCTGCCTCACGGGTGGTGTTAAAACTCTATTTTTTTTAAGGTGGCTAATTCCTGTGTCTCTAAATCAGTTCTGGTCTTTCAATGAACGATCTTCCGCCTGCCACACCACTGTTCATTTATCTCAACAAGGGAGATGGATAAAGTTGACCTTCTAGTCTTAATGAAATGGCGTTTGTGGTGCCAAGCTGTGCACAAAACACAACTTTCTCCACAACTGAGCTAGCTTCCTCCGTTATCATTTCCCCCATTTCCTCTTTAACCCCTGGTCGGAAAGGTTGACAAGAAAGAATGGATGTCTGTAGTGTAAGTGGCAGTGACTTATGTGGTCATATTGGGGGTATTCATCCACTCTGGTGAAATTCTTCTTGGCATAGTGAAAAAAACGTCTAATTGCAACAGTTTGGTTTGCTTGCACCAGTAGTAATAAAATGAAGATGCTTGAAGATGGATGGATATGGAGGTCCATATGTGTTTGAATGATGAACCTGTCCAAAGCAGGGCCAGCTTCTTGCCTTATAGAAAATACATTTGCGCATCAAATCTCTCATCATTAACAGAGGCTGCATATCGTATCAAAATCAAATATGAATTTTTTTAGATGGTGACAACACTGAGTAAAAGGTTCAATACTCGATACAAATTTTGATAGGACAGCGATGATTAAAAACACGTTTACAATACTACAATATAATGTAATTTTTAAAACATAATAATACTAGCTCTTTAATGTTGTACTATAGCTCAGTCGGCAGAGTGTTTGAACACCGATCCGAAAGTTGGCGGTTTGAATCCAGCTCTTAACATAATCTTCTGGACATAGACATCATTGGTTGAGTGGTCAGATCCACTGACCCACAGGTTGACGATGTGATTCCAGCTCCCACAGATGAATACTGTCATTGTGTCCTTGGGCAAGACACTTAACCCATCTCGCCCCCAGGGTTTGTGTACACTGATATGTGAATGTGTGTGTGAATGGGTGAGTGGTTCCTTGAAAGTTTGTAACCAGATTATTAAATTCCGACTGTGTCACCAACATAGCCATTTTTGCTTTTCCTTGAAGTGTATTCCATTTTTGTGAAGCAAAACAGCTAAAAGTCCTCTTTCCTCCTTCACCTGATACTTGATCAAATGACTATCTAGTTTTGATGCTTATGACATGATCTTGTTGTGAATGGGGCTTTTCCATTGACTGTTGTTTGTTGCTGCCGCTTGTGTGTTCATGTTCAAGATGTCTTATTATTATTATTTTTTTTTAGATTAAGGTTTTAAAAACTATTTGAAGACATCTTAGTGAACATATTACAAATGAATACTTTTCATCAAATCACAAGATGTTTATCATTATTATTATTTTGCAAATGGCTCTGTCTTTTGGATCACATATATGTCAGTTAGACAAGCATTTTAAACCATTCTACCAGAGGTAGAAGGATATACAAGGCACTTTTCTTTCTTCTACCTCTCCTGAAATAGTTTCATTACACTGTATGACAGTACGTCTGTACTTAATAAGATACGTACTTGTAAAGCTGTAAGGAAAAATGCGTGATCCAGAGTGGATTGGTAATAGGCTGTGTTAATACACTTGTGAGAAATTGTTGTCTTGAATAGACTAGCTGTGATTGTCGGTTCAAAGCTGAGGTGTAAAGGTGGATGTCTTGCTCTAAAGTGCAGTGCCGAGTGATGCATTAATGCACTCACTAAGTCTGTCTTTCATCCAGTGTAATGTAGTTTTGAGGAGTGGCTGTTTTATCCTGACCTTACTTCTTATTCTTATTAAATGGAGTCTATAATAGAGATACAGCTATGGTATTTCTCTCATGCCTGTTGTTTTACAGCCTTTCCATTGTTGAGGAACTATGGTAGAAGACTGTTACATTTGGTTGTGTAAACCAATAATGTCTCTGAATGGGACAGTTTTTATTTTATAGTTGAATCTAAATTGCAACAGAATTTTTGGAGTATTAGTCACATACAAGATTATATTCAGGTAATATTGTCCCGGTACGGAAATATATCCTCTGCATTTGACCCATCCTTCAATGCTGAAACCTGTCAGGCCCATGGACTGTATAAAGTAATGGACTAAGTGAGTGTGACATCACCCATAGCGTTCGGCTCCAGCCAAATGAAGCTCATCAAACCCGCTGGTTTAGCTGGGAGCAGGTGTTTAGCAATACTGTCAATCAAACCTGTTGTAGCGCTACTGGGAGTGACCGAGGAGAAAGAAGGCACCTGATTTGTCTGTTATTAACTTTCTCATCTTGATTTCTGGACTCAGTGGCGAAATAAAAATACCAGGATCATGTAGAGCAGGTTAATACGAATATTTTAAGACCAAAATGATGAGCCTGACGGCAGCAGTTACAGAGAGAGGGGTGAAAATTTCTCAGTGTAAAGCGGATTGAAGCCAGAGTGGAGCTGGAAGCGCGTCCATGCTCACTTCCTATTTGGAGCGTGGCAGCTAGCAGGTTAGCTATGTCTGTTTATATACACAGTCTATGGTCAGGCCCCATCTCCAGATCTTAAGCTATAGGCTTGATCACTGGACTACCTTAGCTAGAGGATTTTAGTTCCTTGTCCATGTTTTGATTGGCACAAAAGTATTTCTTCATCAATATTTGTACATTTTATGAATTGTGTGGAGGGTTACTAATCATACACATTGGAAATAAACATCTTGTGCAAGTTCTGCTATTTCTGAAGAAAAAAAACAAAACAAAACAAACTAAAAACTGTATTTTATATATCTAAAACTGGACTTAGCAATAGAGCAGAAAACTTTAAACCCACCCACATCTTTAGGATAGTGGACTGAAATCCTTTAGTGGTCTGCTGTGATGGTGATGGGCCGACATCAGAGGGGCCGTGTTTGGGAAAAGCCTCGTGTCTCACAGCCTGCTCCTCTTTTGTGTCCCTGTCTCTCTGTGGGACTATAGCACTTATCTGAGGCTGATGGCGGTAAAGGCCGTTAGACTGCAGCAGAATGGAAACCCTGCTGCATTAATGCTGGAACAAAGAGCTCCCCAAGTCTCCTGTATCCCTGCTCACACGCACCAGCCACTTATCCCCTCTAGCCTCCTCTGCAGACGCGCAGCATCTGAGCAGGGTTTCAATTCAACCTATTGTACTTTTCCATTTCAAAAAGACAGGAAATGTACAGGGAATATTCTCTAATATAAATAACCTTTTCTGAGCTTATTAATTCATGACAAGTCAATTACTTACATTCAATTTGTAACAATGCAAAATGTTTGGGTTTTTTTTTTTTTTTCAAGCCATTTGTTTTATTTTATTTTTTACATATTGCACAGTCATGGGTTGCTTTAAGGGGAGAAAGCTGTCAAAAGGCTGCTAGAGCTGAGAGGTGCCATAAGTATACTATTATCTGTAATGATGTAAAAAGAGAACAGCTCGTTTAAAGGCATAACAATGTCGACTGATTGAATACTTTAGGTGTACAGCCTTTTCTTTGTGTGGGACACAAAATGAAGAATTATCCAAAGTTCAGAGTCAGGTTCTCAAGGTTTTCTTCACCCTCAATGGCTCCTCACAAATAAAACGACACTGTTGAAGTCTGAAGAATTCTCAGTTACTTTGCAAACTATTGACAACAAAAAGTCAGCCTTGAGCATGGACTCTAAGGCTGTTGTGAATAGAAAATAGGCTGTCTTATGCACAAAGGTGCACTCAATATTTAATACTTAAATGAGTCATTTTTTTTTTTTTCTTCAAAATTATACTTTGGTAAAAGTTATAGTCAAAGCTTTGAGTGCTACCAGCTACTATAGTGTTGTAAATCACACACACATCGATACTAAAACTAGTACTGAAACTAGATTCTCATTTGAACATGTACCAGAGGTGACTAACTGGTCAGAGACCAAGAGCCAAATTTCAGCTGACATACTTAATAAGACTTGTGTTATGACTCTTGCCCTCCCACAGGGGAGAGCTTCTGCTCATATTGAGTATTGAGCCTATTCCTGAGTATCAAAATCGAATTTAAAATTGTATCATTGACAACACTTGCTGCTCCACCGTTTTGTACTACTATTTCCTCTCACTGCTAATATCTTCTTTGTTTTCAATGCCAAATGGATGATTATGAAATACACTTGAAATGTACAGTGTTTAGATTCTTTTCATCCGTTTTTTTCCCCCAATTTCTTAGCGTCTTGTGACAAACTGCAGTTATTTCCGCCTATTAGCGAACAGCGTTTTCCCACAGTGCAGTGCCTTTAATGATGAAATGGAGTGAAATGACAATCGCCTAATGGTGTTTCAGACTCTACATTAGCCGTATGTCAAGCAGCCATTGCACAGTTTGATGAGTCACTAATGCCGCGACACAGAGTTGGCTTGCATCATTGCGGAGCTTCGACGAGCTGTAATTTACGGCAATTATATTTCTATCCATAGAGTTGTTTATGAATAATGAAAAGGTGGACACTTTTTGACAAGTGCTCTGGCCACAGCAGAACCATAATTGTACCGCGCGGATGACCCATGTCAAACAGCATCTGCGTCCTGTCAGTGAGCCTGCATTCTTCTCACACCGAGGGCAACACACCGGCATCCATTTAAGCAAGGCACACCATCATTTGGGAAATGAGTGACGCAAGGGAAATGCACTGGTCAGCTGTTTTAAAATGGCCCAAAAACAAACTTAACGTTGAAACTTTAGCTGTTTATACAAGTTCTATTTATTTAACATGTGGGTTAAACCAGCAGTTCAATTTGTGGGGATCAGTAGTTTGCCCATCTGAAGTTCAATCCCTGCACTGGTGTTGTGTCTATAGCAAGACACTTAATCCATCCTGCCTCTAGTGTCTGTGACCTTCTGTGTGATGGGACTATCCAATTGATCCAATTTTATGATGATTATTTATGTTTTGATTTGTTGTATTGTGATTTTAATGTCTTTCTTATTCTGTAAAGTACTTTGAATTACTTTGTGTACAAACTGTGCTATACAAATACACTTGCCTTGCCTATTCAAATGCATCTGAGAAAAATCGTAAATGTGGTTGTTTGAAAAAGTTCTGCAGCTTAGAGTGACTATTTCCTCAAACTCCTACTGTTTACAGCCCTGGCATCTCCTCAGTTTTATGCCGATGAACTGTACTCTTATTACACTGAAATGAGTTTTAATTTGGTACTATTCTCCTCTGCCTCTAATAAATGTATTTACAAACAATAAAATAGTTTGTTGCACTGTAAGAGAAGAAAGCATGTACGTATAGATTGTTTTATTTTTATCATGAACATATAAACTTGAAGGAAACCCCCTCAGCATCTTCAATGCTATAAAGATATGTCTGTCACGACTGCAAATTTTGATATATCGCTAAAGTAAATATAGACGATATACAATAATATTGAAAACAATAAAAAAACATAAATTATCTCCAAAAGTATTCTAAATGTACAATACAATGTAACACTTAAGTAGTTAGCTTGCTTCTATAATGAGTCATAGAAGTTCAATATAGTAATTATCGTGACTGCCAATCCACAATATTACCACTAGGTGTCAGCAAAAACTACCAATCTCCCATTTTGTTATTGGCGTGCCCTGGGATCAACTACAGCCTACTTAATGTTATTATCGTTTAGTGTGAGCGTTCTTTCTACATACTTTCTATTTTAATTCTCAAAATCTTTTAATTTAGAAACAGTTAGTACAGTTATGTTTGATAACGGCACGTAACCGTCTTGACATATCTCCTGTTGGACTTTGGCATCCCTGTGATTTAACCTTGCCAAAGCATAGCCCAGATATTCTTGTATTCTACAGTGAATAGTGGTGTCAGATGTGGCATTTTGTAGCATATTTTTTGACAGGCTCTAATGGAAGAAATGCCAGAGTGGTGCTTTCGTGGAGGAACAATGACCTACATCCAGAGAACAGTATGTGGTGCTGTCATACAAGTAGAATAATGCGTCCATAGTCATCCGAAACGTAACCTGTTTTAATGCCATGTTACAGAATAATTACATATGATTTTTGGTGTGTGTTTACATGCACAAGTGAAATCGGATCTGGGAAACTGGAGTTTACCCTTTTTTTTTTTTGCATAATTTTCCTTGTTAGAACCTGAACAAACAGAAAGAAATCAGATTACTTATATAAGATGCTGATAATGATCAGATTTTTGGGGTGCACGTAAACAGATCCATGTTGTTGTTGGCTTGTGTTGGCTTGAGCTGTATTTTTGTATTGTACTGAAGTTGTATTGATTCATGCATGTTTGAGTAGGCTGACCTGGGAGGAGCTGGAGGAAGTGTTTGGGATGAGGGGAGTCTGGGAGTCCCTGCTTAGAATGCTGCCCCCGTGACCCGGCCCTGAATAATCGGGAGTCCCTGCTTAGAATGCTGCCCCCGTGACCCGGCCCTGAATAAGCGGAAGAAAATGGATAGATGGATGTTTGAGTAATCCTGTATTATCATGCATTCAAGGCTTGAGTGCTCAGAAAATATCTGTTTTCACCTATCCCCTATACACGCCCTGTGCTCTATACTTATACACTATAGATCTTTAGCAATATCTTCTTCCGCTATCCCATTTACAGCTACATAAAAATCCAATTTCACCATATTGTCTTTAGTTTGTTTTAAATGAGGTATTTTATTGTTTGTTTTCAGTGAACCCAACAAAGGTGCATGTGCCAGCCGCCTTTAAATATTTGATTTATTTTAATTTGGGTTTGAGTGCCTGCCCCAAAGGTTTAATCCAACACGAGTTTATATTTCAAGGTGTCACCTCCAAATAGTGGGAGGAATCAGTGCCATAGCTCACGTCTGGTTTTAACAGCGTGTTGGTGTTACATTGCCACATCAGCACATTAACCTTATTTACTACCAGTCGTTTCTGCTGAAATTGCCTCCGCGGGATCTCAACAAGGGGCTCTTCTTTTAAGTCCCACTATATTTTATTTGTGGCCGATTCGGATGACGTCACTCGGGTTGCCTTGAGTGTCAACGGCTTTGAGCTGTGCGTATGCTAATAGGGTTCCGCTATGTCGCTGTGCTGTTTTATGAATCAGCTGTCATGGTTGAGTGAAGAATGAACCGGACAGCACTGCATTTCTTTAGATTACATCAGTAAATATACAGAGATGTGTATGAGACACTTGAAAATGTGTTTTCATCATTCTATGCATCAAATGGCCTATTGAGTTTTGTTTCGCTGTCTTTTTCTGGAAGCAGCTCAAGTACAGGTAGGTGAATGAACCAGACATATGGGGTACTTAAAAGCCCTATATTACACAAAATGGATTCTTGTGAGCTTTTAGTCATGTTATAATACTGTTTCCTCCTCAAAAACATACCTGAAGTTGTGTTTTGTTTCATTCACACATTTGAGTAACCCTTTATTATTAGTCTATCTCCAAAGCTCAGAATGCTCTGTTCCACCTTATTATGTCATGAAATGGCAGTTTTCAAGTTAACAGCTGCTTTTTACCTTTTTTCAGTAGAGACTGGCAAATACGGAGCTGAAATGATCCAAATGATTCTAGTGAAGGTGTATGGAGTTTAAAAACACAGTGGAGCACTTCCTGTATTTCCACATGACATCACAAGGTGGAACAGAGTGGTTTCTGTTTGAGTGAAGAACTCAGCTGAAATATGCAGGGTTTGTGTGTTAAACATGTGTGAATGAAACAAAACACAACTCCAGGTATGTTTTTGATAAGGAAGCAACATTATAACAGATCAGAAAACAGCGTAATAAGGGCCCTTTAACTTTATGTAAAGCCTTTTTCTGTTCCAGTTTCCAAATTTAAAGATACTGTACCTTATTTTTACTGTCTTAAAACTGAACTTGCACAGTTATTCCTCACTTACCTCATGCATTCCTAGCACCCAAATGATTCACTGCAATGAGTTATAAGCGCTTTTCACAACTTTCAGAGGCCACAGCCAGGCAAAGCTAACAGTAACTAGCATGTTAACATCACACTCCCTGGTTTTCAGACAATAAAACGCTTAATAATTACATGCGGACACAATTATGCTCAACAAAAATCAGGTACAATAACTTTAAGCCCCCTTGACACATTTGCTTAAGGAACTGGTCAGGCATGATTTATGTATTTGTACATCTATTTTAAGTAAAAACTGGAAAAACACCCCCAGTATTGCTTTGACAATGGCTCATTTTCTGAATCTTAAACACTTTGAGGCATAAACAAAACAATTATTCTACCTTTGAAGTGATCTGAATGGGGACAAAGGGACTGTGTCATTCTCAAATCACCAAATTCACCAAAACCTGGGACATTTTGGCTTTTAAATATGTATGTTTTTCTTTATTTTCCCCATGTAATTGTGCAATTTCTAAGCTTCATATTTTGGAGCTAAAATGAGAGTTGAAAGTAGGTATTTGTGCCTGTTGCAGATTGCCGTGTCACTCCTCTTCTTTTTGAAAATAATATAACAGATATAGCACAGACCTGCTCTTGTGTGCGTTTATGAATGCACACTTTAGACCTCTCTCCCCTCCGTTTCACCTCCGCCTGCCAATCTCCCATCTACATTTATACAGTGTGCCTCTGCTCTCTCCTGACCGTGACAGGTGAGACTTGTGCTTTGTTAATGCCTTCTCCAGCACTAATGCCTACAGTCTAATCTATAGACATGAGTGATAGCTGAGAGAAGTGTGAAACCAAAGACCTTTCCAGACACTGCATGCTGTAGTCATGATTATGTTCATTTAGTATCTGTATATTGATTTGAATTGTTCATTTATAAGACCATGTGATGCTTCTGCAAATGTGCACTGAACTGTTATTGATTAAATCCAACTGTCACTCACTCAGAGCATTACTGAGGCTGACATCCATGGGGTTCAAAGACAGTTACGATTGAAATGAACACTTCATATCAATGCAGTATATCTTTTAAAGGCCAAATATCCTCAAAGTCCTTCAGGAAGAGGTCATGTGACTGAAACCCATACAGTGTGGATGGAGAAAAGTGAGTATTTGAGCACAGAATTACATTAAACAGAGAATCACTGAATCAAAATATTGCAGCAAAGCAGTAAACAGACCCAATCACAGTTACATTTCTATTGTAATGTCATCAAGCCCTGGTTAAGGAGAATTGCTTGCAATGAATTTACCCACAAACATGCAACGTCTTTCAGTCGGAAGTTGCCGGGTTTTGGAATTTTTGGAATTTTCTAATTTGATTTCCCTCTGTCTGCTGCACACCTCAAACACCTGTCGTTAACACATGTTCCAGGTTAATGTACATGACCCAACAACAGGTTTAGTGGGGTTAAAGGCCCTTCATTGCCGCTTGCGGGTGTAATTGGCTATCCCTGAGACAGATACAAGCTGTTCGAGTTGGCCTGGCGTCTTCTAGTGTTCTGTAGGAGTTTGGTGAAATATTTGGCCCATTTTACTCGTTTTAACGCTCACACGTGACCTTTATTTCGCTCATGAAGCCCAAGGTGTGGTTGGTTTGATTTGGAGCAGAGATGTACCGCTTTTCTGCGCCTGCTCTCGTAAACAGCCACTGACCGATCTGCGCTCGTCCACATGAGGACTGATGGATTTTATGTGTGAATATAACTGCGTGTAATCAGCATAGCTCCTGAGCACAGCGTTTCTCTTGTCAGGTAAGCCTCCCAGCCCAATTTATGTGCGCAATTGGTCAAAACAGACCATGTGTTCATCTAACGTTGACAGCCCTAATAAATATACATATAGTGTCTGGATCTCGAGGTTTATCTGTCCCTCAGTAAACTATGGTTTCTTTATCATTACGAAAGAGCTAAAGCGTCATTGAATGTCTTTAATGTACTGTCACTCTTTCTGTTTTAGTTCAGTATATTTTATGACCTTCACTCATTCTATTCCACATATCTATTGCTTTTATAGACAGCAAGAGTTTACGTGACCTTCCATTTTTATTATTTCTCAGTAGTCTGTGAGATGTTTTCCTTTTAACTAAAGATAAAATGCCTTTTCACTTTGAGATAGCTATTTATGCTCCAGCTGTTCAAACTTCAGCTTTTGACTTCTTTTTTACCAATTATGTTTTTCTCCTGTTTGCATCTCCATTTGCACATATGACACCTACCCACTTGAACAATGGCTTTGCTTTTAGTCGCCCGCAAAGTGATAAAAGCTAACCAGTGGCATGCTCATTTTAGCAGCAGTGGCAGAAATAATGAATCAGAGCTTTTATATGGCAGCTGACAGCGCCTCCAATGTCCTCTCCACCTCATGATGAGAGCAAAGACAGGTGACAGCCCCTCCCCAAAATGAAAAAAGAAGAGATGTCTTGTTGGTGTCAATGCCGGAGCTAATTCAGAGTGTTTTTTTCCAAATGTCAATGAACTTTGCCGAGATGAGACGCATTCAAAAGATTTCCCCTCATTTCGTTTTGATGGCGGTGACAGAGTGCAGCCCGGAGCCCCTGGGGTGTTGGCTGGTTTGAAGTCTGTAGGCTGTAGGCCATAGAATAAGACTCACAATATTCCACACTAATTAGTATTTTCACAGAGCTCCTCTATGAACGTAGACAATGACAAAGACGGACTTCTTTAATTTCCCAACTCTTTGAATTTTTGCAGCTAAAAAGATAAAAGTATACATTTAAACTCTGGTCATTAAAAGTTACATGTAGAGACCCCATAGTTTGAGATAAAGGAGTGTCTGGGAGACCACACGTAGCGCTCACTAATTATGGCTCATCCTAAAGACATTTCTTTTGTTAACTGTAGTTTGTAAAGTTTTTATACAGTTAAAGTATACCACAATTTTAACTATTTTTACTGTAACCAACTTCCCTGGCAAATCTAAAATGATATCTCTTTGTGTTTTTTATACAGAAGGATATAACTCTGGTCACCATGTCCTCTGTCGCATAGCGCTTCGCTCATTGGTTCTGCGGAAATCCGTGCCGTTTTTCCAGTCTCGTGATATATTTTCCTTTCTTTTTTCCTTGTAAGCAGCCATAATTGTTGTTGTTAATTGTGATAGGGACATGCGAGTCCCTGATTGGCTAATCCACCTGTAAATCACACTCATTTGAACTCAGGGAGATTAGTCCGGTGTGACTAAACTCACAAGACGCACAACAAGTATTGTTGTTTATTCTGGATCAAGTAACCAACAACAGTGACCTGTGAATGTTCTGCAGGTAAAAGGCTGCATACATGTTCTATTTTCTTCACCACCTACAGATGGCCCAAGGCGGAAATGGTGAATATGCAAAATGTCTCTATAAAGGTTAAGTTTTCCTATATAAAACCTTGTTGTAAACCTGTATTGATATCTCCAGAGCTTTATAGATGTTTTTCGAAGTCTGTTCACATCAATAATAATATATTGATTTGGTTTGAATTGTTCTATCCCAGAAGTCTGCAACCTTTAACAGCAAAAGAGCCACACTGGCCCATTTCAGACCAAAAGAAAGTCAGAAAGAGCCATAAGTAATGAGACAAAGTGACTAAAAAAATAATTTAAAAGAAATAAGTCTAGAAGTAAGTTTGCAGCTATTAATACATTATAAAGAATATGTAACATTGTGTATTTAGGCTTTGTGGACTTATTTGAAGTGTTTTTAGGTGGTCTGAGGGTTTTGAGCAAGTTATATGTGATTTGCTACATCCTGGTGTATTTTATGTGTAATCTTTACTCTACAAAATTATCATTATTCTTTCCAATTTTATGCACTGGATTTGCTCAGACGAATAGTAAAAAATAAATAAATAAATAAAAATAATATAAATAGAATGAATGCTCTTTGATATGCCGCAAACACTGTCAAATACTTCATAAATGAAGTATACCCAAATATTTTTTTTCTCAATCAAAGTGCAAAGAGCTGCACTGGAGGTTTGAAAGTGTGGCTCTTTAGAGAGTGGTTGCAGACCCCTGTTCTATCTTAATATAGTTAAGGTACATATGGCAACAACTTTGTTTAAACTGCCAGAAAAACATGTTCATTGTGTATAAATTGTCTTTGCATTTTGGACT
Organism: Periophthalmodon schlosseri; assembly: GCA_000787095.1. Classification (NCBI taxonomy): domain Eukaryota; kingdom Metazoa; phylum Chordata; class Actinopteri; order Gobiiformes; family Gobiidae; genus Periophthalmodon; species Periophthalmodon schlosseri. Next base: position 45,467 of record KN484943.1, read on the forward strand.
GAATTTTTAGAACCTGCCATTGCTTCCTGTAATTTTAAACTTTTTATCTTTTCCAAAAGTCTTAAAACACATCTAGCCGACCTACGTTTATGAATTCACTTAAAATGATAAAAGATGGCCTTATGGAAATATAGAACCGCTTATTTATGATGATAAATTGCCCTCATTGAGCTGTGGAGACGAGGCAAAGCGCTTATATAAGTTACGATTTCTCAAGAAATCTAAAACTGCAGCTTTTCTTCCTAGCCTTCCCAGTAAAACCCGTTTAAGATAACTCGAACAGTACCTCTGACTGTGGGTACAGTGGTGGGTGAGCTCATCAGTTTCCTCACTTTTGGCATCCGCTGCAGATTAAAAGACTGTTAGCCTTGTCAGGAAGCCGAGGTGCGCTGGCTGCTGAGAAATGCTTGTCTAAATGTAAATAGGAACAGGATTTCTGGGTGAACTCTCTGGTAATGGATAACACCGGCAAAGCTGCAATTACTCACTGTCTGTGGCCCACACTCTTTTCATTACTGCCCTTAAAATGAGTCCCATAAAAGGAGCAGAGGAGCAGGCTAAATAAATTAGGATGCATGTGAGATGTGGCCATGTTTTGATGACCCTCTAAAGATCAGACCGGGGAGAAGGCTACACTCTATCCTTGTTTTGTAGTCGGCTGCAGAGTTGATTGAAAAATGAAAAGGTAGTTATTGTGTTATTCAAATCTGATGTTTCTTTCCCAGAGAGGAATATGAAAAAAACAAAACAATGCCGTACAATGAGGGCTGTTGTCATTTCATCTTGACTATTGTATATTCCCTTTATTATCTAGACAGGAACCCATTTCCAATTTTCTGTGATTTTGAGATATTTTTTGCTATATTGAACATATTTTGCACATACACAACCACAGATTGTATAAAGAAGTAGACCAAGGTAGTGTGACATCACCCAAATTGAAGCGCGTCGAGGCTAGAGCAGTTATAGGGGTGAATTTGCAGTTGAGTCCCATATTTGGAATTCTGACTGCGAGTATCATAGCAACCAAAGAGCCAATCCGGAGCGAGGCTGCTGAAGGTAACGCCCCTTCCCGTCCGCACCGCTGGTTTAGCCGGGGGTGGGTGCTTAATAACGCTGCCAATAAAACTTGTTATTAACGCTATCGGGAGCAAACTCAGGGAAAAAAGCACCTCATTGGTCTGTTATTAATGTTCATATCTTCATTTACAAACAAAATAGCCAAATAAAAAGTCAGGATCATGTACCGTGGATTAATACGAACATTTTAAGACTAAAATGACGAGCCTGACAGCAGCAGTTACAGAGAAAGGGGCAGGTTTTTCAATAGAAAGTGAATTGGAGCCAGAGTCGATGGAGCCGGAAGCGCGCCCATGTTCACTTCCTGTGTGGAATGCGGCGGTTAGCAGGTTAGCAATGACCATTTATATATGTACAACATCAACAAGAACAATAACATTCATACATTTTATTTATATAGTGCTTTTCAGGACACTCAAAGAAACTCAGTCAGTTTACACAGAACTCCTCACTGAATTATTTTTGTTCAGTTTGTGAGTTAAGATTTTAAGTTTTTGATGTTAGTTTGGCTTTTTCAGTTAATTAGTAGATAAGAGTTGATCCTTGTAGTTTTTATGCTTTGCTTTTTGTTGAGATGTCTGGTGACGATATTTTAAGTATAAATAGTGATTGATTGAAGGCTAACAAACTCCTGCAGTAGTTAATCTGATAAGCAAATTTGAACTGCACCGTTTAAGACTTGACTTCCCCTCCTGCTGACACTGACATGAGTTTAAACACCCAAAAGGCAAACCTGATGGAACGCCTGATTGGTTCTCGCAAAAAACAGCTTTAAATGAAACACATTATCAGGTAGCATAGTGCGTAGCCAACCAGCCACAGTGTGAATCTCTGAAATAGGACAGGGCAGGGTTGCAATAAGCCAGTTATCAGACCAGACTCATTTGAATTATTAAAATGAATGCCGTTCTCCTATTTCAATTCAACTTTTTAGCATTTGTGTGATTATTATTATGGAGAAAAAAGGTGGGAGACTTAGGGACTTCTTGTATTGTACCTTTTTGTGAACAGGAACAGTTTGAACTCAAGAAGGTCTAAATGGAAAGAGGAGACAGTACTTAACTTAATTATAAATCCAATTACTTTTCTCAATTCTAAGCACAGAACTGCCAGTCTGGGTGCCTGGTATATACAGAATGATATTTCTCTGTATTTTTCATACAGATCGATATCAGTCTGGTCGCCACGCCCTCTGCTGTGTCTCAAGCTCAGCCGAATGTGATCATGCAATCAGATTTGTTTTCAGATTTGTTTTTTTTTCAGTGACACGTGTGAAATGAAGGAGCTCATTGGTCACCTGTGATTTACAAATAAAGGTATCTCAGCTCAGATTAACAGAATTTAGTGCTTCGCCCATTGATTCTGCAGAAATCCTCGATGTTTTTCAGCCCGCTGTAATATTTTTTACCTTTATTTTTTCCGATACGAACGGATCTGTTAATCATGCCCCTTTGAAAACTGGGAGATTCATCTGTGACTGTATTAAAGTACTGAAGAAGTGTGTATTCTGGATTCCAAGAAACAATCTGGGCCAGGTTTTTACTTTTTTTTACGATCTTTATTATAGCCATTTTACCCTTATCTAGTTAATGATATGCAGCCCCATACAAAAAAGAGAAATTGAAGAAATTGTTACTGCTTCTGCTCCCTTTTCTGCAAAGATGAAAATGCATATTTTCTCCTACCCAGCGTTATTAAAACTGTTTTAAAATAACTTGGACAGTACCTCTGTGATGGTGAGTGAATTTATCTAATCTTCTTACTGTTATTTGCATGAACCATTTAACTTTACTTTAATACAGCTATTCTGCTGGATCAGAGCAGTTCTCCACTGTTCCTTTTGGACATTTTTAGCTTCCCAACCCAAAGCTTTTCTTTAGATTTGTTTCAGAGATGCTCCAGCTTGACAACTTTCAGGATAGTACCATGGTGATGATTCTGTGTAAATTCTGCTCTGAATTCATCATAGTTAATGACCATTTAGTTAGTTAAGTCTTTAGTCCTAAAAACATTTCATAAAACTATGCAACTTGATATATAGAATAGAGAGAACACTCCCAATTATAACTAGCTTCATGTGTTTTGAATTAAAGAAAATGGAGGCAGAGGGATGTCAGTGTCGAATGACAGGACCTCAAGAAAGTCAAACCAATTATCACACAAAGGGCCAGGCAGAGTGAACAGGTCAAATACAACGGTTCATGAAAAATGCAATAAAACAGAACATGAAACCGCCAACTTCTGTCCCTAATGCAATCTGCTGTCTCTATTTCAAAATGACTTGTTCAGTTGGACCCATTTCATATTGCATTTTTAGGAGAACTGTGTTTTCCTGTTATTCAGTTTTGGCCCAGACTAAAAGTAGATATTCAATGTAGGTAGATACAACATGACCCATATACTTTTAAACTAGTCTATTGGGGAGTTGGTAAGTTACTGCCTTGTCTGTATTCATTAATGAAATCCATTATGTCTTCTCCTTAGATAAGTTTGTGTGTTCTGTTTTAAAGACAAAAATCTTCCCAGATGTGGCCAGTCTGATGGACCTGACAGCTCATAAGTGGAACTGCAGTCAGATGACGCCTTGTCTGTAGATGTAATGTTTTTTATTATGACGTCTTAACAACATAATTATGCATGTATTTTGAATAACAAGCCGACAAAGGTACACTTTCTGTTACACCAATCTTGATATTAGAATGACTCATGAGTGGGGTGAGCAATTTTTCCTTCTTTACTTTTACCTATTGTGACCCTGTGCATTTTGTCACACAATATAGTGACATCAAGTCAGTCTTAGTCAGTCTGTAGTAAAAGTAGCCTGCATTTCCTTTTAATTGTTAAAGTAGCTGGACCTTATTGACCTTGCTCGTAGCCCGGGTTTACAATTAGCTTTAATTCAGTGACCTTGCTCAGAATAACATTGATTTTATAGCGGGAGAACTGTTCGAAAAAAAACAAAAATAAAAGTTTCATATAGTTGCACGCTGTACCTCATTATGTGACTCATGATTTGAATGGTCTTTTGAGGACAATTTTTGGTGTTCTTTTGTAAACATCAACTTGTCTCAACTTTTAGCACATATTGATTTCTCTTCAAAATATGGTACAGATACAGCAGTTGCTTTAATGAACTATGTGCACATTTGTTAAAAGCATAATTACCAAAATGGAAGAAAATTGCGGGTAACCATGCCAACATACTAAACAGCCAAAGTATATTTAACACTTGTGAGCTCTCAGCTAATTAGTACAAGGTTAGGTTGTTTCTTGTCAAGTGTCATAGGAGGCGAAAGCAATTATGAAAACAATATTTCCTAATCATCCATTACTTTAATTAGTTAGACTGCACCAACCATGTTTTATATGAGGAAAAATAAAGATGTTCTCTGGTAGTTTTCACTTTCTAAAATGTGATTATGTCATACTCCCAGATGGGGGCCAGATTTCCTAACTGACAGCATTGTACTTTGAATTCTAACAACAACTTCTAATTAATTTTAGCCGTCCCCTCTATTTATTAAATATTATTGGCCTATAGAATGTTGTGATATCATCTAAAACCCAGCAGTATGTTTGAATATAAGGTGACATGTCTACTTAAGATTGTGTAACAAAGAGCAATACTTCTGAGCAGTAAAGCAACAAGCGTTCATGAGAATGCAGAATTTATTGCAAAAAAAACATAACAAAAAGTGGACACTGGAAAAACAGAAAATGTTGATAAATGATGCTAAAACGCAACAAACACACTGCACAAGAAACCACTGCACAACCCACTGCACAAGAAACCACTGCACAACCCACTGCACAACAAACCACTGCACAACCCACTGCACAACAAACCACTGCACAACACACTGCACAACAAACCACTGCACAAACCACTGCACTACACACTACACAGCCCACTCCATGCTTCATGGGGACATTACATTGACTTTCTTTCATTTTCCTGATGACTGATCCAAACCATAGTCACTTCTTGCCCAACCTTAACATATTTTAACCCATATCTGAACTTTAAACCATGTTGTTGAGCTAATAGGATTTATTAGGACCTGATTTTTGTCTCTTGAAGGAAGGGAGGCCCACATGATGTTTAACCTTGCACAGCAGGATGGATTCTCGCGATATTTGTGAGTCCACAAACTCACGAGAATCCATCTTGACGCGCCCCCGCTGGCACGATAGGGCCTGACAGGTGGCGCACCAATCGCAGAGCAGCACTGAGGTTTGTGCGAAAGCCAAAGGCTAAGCGCTCAAGAGAACCAAACAAACATGGTAACGCCAACAGACGTACTTCAGCCTATTTTAGTCGCCCATATTAAACAAACAACATTAAAAAATCTATACTTAACCCATATCTTATAATGAATTCTTCCACTGGCCTCTGTTCCAATCCTTCACTCAAATACAAAAGCAAAAGCAACACATTATTCATTGTTCACTGTTATGTAAAGTTTGCCTTCTTACATGTTTCATACAATGCATTTTATACTCTTGATTTTTCAAATGTATTTACTGAAAGAAAAACCTAATAATCCTAATACATTTACTTTGGGGAAAAGATTCCAGACAGGTCTGGGTAGTTGATCTACACATTCCCCCAGTTTGTGGTTCAGTGACATGTCGAGGTGTGATTTTAGACTTTCTGATCTAATATGAATCTATAGGAGCTCAGGTCAGAGCGATTTGACTGACACCGCAGTGACAGGAAGTGACAAGCAGAGGAAATTTAACTGTCACTCCTCCAATCTCAGAATATTAAACTAAAAGTGATTTATACAAACTTTATTTTTAATGTAGTCTTTTTCTGTGCCATTGCAAATACATTAAAATATAGTGTACATCTGTTTCATGAAAGTAATTATTAGCTTAACTGAATGCAAATGCTATTTTGTGCTGTGTGGCCTGATCTCTAATTAACAAACTGAAAGGCCAACACTGGTTCATACTATAATGTAAATCCAAAAGAAGGTTGGTCAAATTTACAAACCAAACATTATCCTTGGTGTGGACTTTGTTTCAAATCAATGGCAATTTATTGTGTTTTTAAATACAATTGTATCGTGTCTGTGTACACTGGTGTGTGAATGTGTGTGTGAATGGGTGAGTGGTTTCTTGATGTAAAGAGCTTTATGTGTCTTGAAGGTCTAAAAGTGCTATATAAAAATGTGACCATTTACCAAAGTTTCTACCACAATATATAATCATGACACATAAATGTTGAGCCATTCAGATGCAAATGTTCTGGTGTGTTTCAAATGACTGTCCTGTCGTCATTTGGACCAAACTACAGGGAGGACAGATGGCCTCACAGTTGTCTCTAATGCACTATGGTTTCGAAACAAGTTTATGGGTAACTCAATAGCTTTAGGGTGTCCATAATCTGTTTTCAGAACATGCCCAAAGAGTCATCATGCAACTGTTCACTGTCACAGTCAGGTCAGTTCAGATGTTGTATTTTTCAGAGCGTGAGCACTTGAGATCACTTTATAAAATGGCTTAAAAGATTTTTTTTCAAATGTATCTAAGCCTAAGTGAATATTTGACAGTGTTTCTAGCATAATTTTTGCCCAAATGTCAACATTTAATTTACCGTGGTTATCATGGTTACTATACAGAGTATAGTAACCATGAATTTGAGGTTGTATTAAATCCTCTTTATTCACTTTTCCCAATGGTCAGGGCTAGACTGGGAGAAGAAATGGGCCCTAGACTTTTTGGCCTGGACCGGCCCCCTGATCGCGGTGATTCAGAAAAAAAAAAAAAAAAAAAAGACTTTTTTTATATGTCAGTTGATATTATAGGCTAAGCTTACTAATGTAATAGTTGTGTGTATTTTTATTATAACTGAGGTGATTTGATCCAAAACTGAATTTTACATTGTCTTAATAATATTATGGTATTGTTGCTGGCCTGTTTTTATTGACCTGTATTACACTGTTACACCGAGCCTCATGCTTTTGGCTATTTTAAATAAGTCAGTGTTATTAATTGTAATTAAATGTTGTTGTTTTTTAATTATGATGATTGGCAGAAATTAAATCAACTACTATGTAAAATAAATAAGTTTAACAGTTCCCCCTGTAGGACCATGAGTGTGAGTTCAGCAGTGGACGGCAGTGGACGGCAGTGGACGGCAGCCCCTAAACTCCACAGGATTCACACACTTGTGTCAGAACATCTGAACTCATCTTCTATGTCACTTTTAAAGATAATAGCTTTTGCTCCTTTGCAGAAATCACGTAGGAAATACGCTGCACATGTCTGGGGTAAACGCTTTGATCGCAGTGCATGACAATGAGTCTTTTTTTTCGATGAGATAAAAATAACGAGAACAACATGAATATGTAGACTATCGATGTAACATAAAAACTGCCGTGAAGATTGAAGAGTGTCGAATGCCTTTATAGGGTTGTAAACATTCCCAGTGTTCACAAAATGCCTTGATTTCAGCGTGATTTCAATGAACAGGCTCATTACCAGCAGTAGCTCTGAGCAGGCTGCTGCTCAGGACTGCCACAGAACGGACCACTTAAGTGTTACATCTGGTGCGTGGTGTTACGCACAGGTCTGACACTGACCGGACCAAAAAGCGCCTCGGCCAATCGGGAAAACTCCTGGTGCTCCAGATGGTCAGTCCAGCCCTGCCTAGGGTTAAATGTTAGGAGGATTAAACTAAAGCTCGCCAGTTCACGTATACAGTAGCTTATATGAAGTATAGTCAGTGTGGCTACTGCTTCTTCTGTTTGATTTAACAAACTTTCTACTTTCTGTCTATTTCAAATACTCAAATGAGTATTTCTATTCTGACTTTTTTGACAGGTTTTTAATTAAGATGACTGCTCGTTTGTCAGTGACTTTGGTGTGATGTGCTGCTCACTTACAGATGTACTGCTAACTGCAAATGCAGTTTCAGTGCTAAAAATCTCCTGCTGTTCCAGCGCCTGTTCCTATAGTTTTTAATAAGGCCAGCTCCCATATCTACATTTATAACCTGGAGGTGAGATAATTCAATTTGCATTTATACCTGAGGCACAACTTCCGTAATTTCTCACTGTGGAAAGTTTGAGAATTTTATAAAGAGGATTTAGTGCCAAAGTTGCACTAAAGTGTGCTTTCAGTAAACAGATATATTTTAATTCAGGTGTAAATGCTCCTTCTGTTCTGTCACAACACACATTCCAATGTAAAATAAAAACTGCCGTGAAGACTGAAGAGTGTCGAATGCCTTTATGAGCTTGGAAACATTCCCAGTGTTCACAAAATGCCTTGATTTCAGCATGATTTCAATGAACAGACTCATTACCAGCAGTAGCTCTGAGCAGGCTGCCGCTCGGGACTGCCACATGTGCGTGAGGCTGCGGTGAACTCATTCAAATTCACAGCAACGTTCATTAATTACAATACACATAGCTTAATTTAATTCTTTACACATATTTTTGGGTGCACACATTTTAGTTCATAAGTTTTAGTTAAAAAGTAACGTTTTGTTTATGTTCAGTTCTTGCTAAGTTGACCCCACTTGGGCCCAGTTTTGTAGTTGAATCATTTTTGACCCTTTGTTAAACAACATATTTTTTATTCCCGGCCTTTCTGTTTGGTCCATTACAGTTTTGCAGTAGTGTAGTCTTTGCAGTTACATTGCTGTGGCTATTTCTGTACTACATCCCTTTGTCTTTATTCAGAAATACTTGCTCCATGTTTTATTCATTATTCTTTGGAAATTGTGTTATGGTATTTTAGCCATTACCGCTTTAGCTCACATCAGTCTGTTTTGCTGCCTCTCAAAATTTACACCTGCAATTTTGTAGAGTTATTTTTCCAGCACACAGCTCAACAGTAGCCTTACCTGCTGTGGAATTTATGAATCTGTTTTGATGGCATTTATTTTCAAAATGACTGAAGAGAAAGATGCTATGTTTTTCTGCATAATCCGGTTCCATGACACATTTCGAGATGTTGTAAATTGAAAACTGTGCTCCAGAGTCAATCCTCCAAAACATAATGAAGGCATATGAGGGAACAAACTGGTTGGTGAATGTTGTGTTTTGAAATAAATGTTGCATATTTTTATAATGATTTATGAAACACTGCTTTTTTGAAACGGCAAAAGCAACGATGTCCTTGCAAAATCTGACTGTGTGAAATGATCAGCTTGGCAACAGGGAACCGAAATATGTAAAGGCGAAAATACAGTGCCATAAGGTCTATAAATGTTTATAATAATTTACATACAGTTAATGAACCTGGCGGCATATTGCACTGATGATTTTAAATGGCTTACGTTGACGTAATTAACATTTAGAGACGTGTGTTGTTGGAACATATGTAGGAGGTAAAATTAACAGTGAACTGCTGCCTATAGATGCATAAATCAATTACTTTTTCCAGTGGTTTAAGTGATGATAATGAAAATATACCGTAGCAGTCCTCGCCTACTCACAAGTGTTTGGAAATATGGAGTGGTATATAAACGTCGTCGCATACCTGAAGAATATAATATGTGTTTTCAAAGACACATGAATAATTGTGACTCTATTAGCTAAACCTCACTGTAAGAATGACCCAGTGCCTATTTTAAAAGAGCAACGGTTTGCATTTAGCATCTGTAGGTTAGATGCTGTACTATTTACAGATGTATCTTACTTTATAAACCAATCTTGATAACCTTGTAACGCTAGAAAGAACAGGTGATGAGACCAGCAAAGTCATGTCTAATCGTAAATGTCAAGATTAGTGATGTGACCTTCATGAACGTGTCGGCTCTTTTGAACGGTTCCTTAATGCGAACGGGTGGGTCCGGATGTAATTTTTAAAAAGAGTCAAATCTTTTTCTTTCTAATTTGTTTGTATTTTTATGCTGGTTAACACTGAACCGACAGAAGAATCAGCACAGATGCAGAGCAGGCAACACGAGTGAGAGATTTGTGCACAAAAAACATATTTGGCATCATGATAACAGTTAGTTTTAGAATTATTATTATTATTATTTATTGTAGTGAACATTTTATTTAGATAATGCATAATTTGAAATAGTAAACACACTCCCACTCTCAGTTTGAACCACTGTAAACAAATTTAAGCCTTGGTCGTTGCCTCTCTGTGATCAGTTTGTTGTTAAAATGAGTTCTCACATTGGCTCTTTGAAAAGAACGGATCCAAAAGATTCGGATCTCCTGAAAGAGCCGAAAGTCCCATCACTTGTCAAGATGCTTGTCAATCAACAGTCAGTCTTCTGTCAGTAAAAGCATGTGGTTTGGAGCGTAGTTCAAACTTGTAGGAAGAAATTGGACTATTTTTGTGTTAAATGGCAAGGGTAAAATATCTGTTTTGCTTTTGCTCAGAAAATATTGAAATATTACGTTCATAAAATTAAATTGAAAATTGGTATTGATCAATATGAGAAAAAAGTACCTAGCTCTATTTTAAACTGTAACTGAGCACACACGTTTTCATTGTAACTGTCTTTCATTGGCCTGTTTGAGGGTGTGGTCTTCTCAAAGTAAAGAAAGATACACCATACACACACGATAAAAGGTAGACATTTCGCTGTAGCTCTCTATAAGTGTAAAGCAAAAAGAAAATCTTCTTAGCAATACTTTTCTCCTACAGCTATATGCTTTCAAACTGTTATGAAGGGAACAATATCTTTCTCCCTATTGAAAGCCATATGGATAGTGTCTGCGTAAAAGCTGAAGCCACTTAGACATGCAGAACACTTTTCTTTCTGCAACAATTGTAGAAAATCACAATGTCCTCTTCTGTCGGCGGGAACCTGTGATATAAGGAGATGAAAGTGCTCTGTGTTGCAATAAGAAGTCTAGAAAAGACAAAAGCATTGGACGCTCCCCTCTCTTCTCTGCATTTGGGCGCGCGCGCGTGTGCTTGCGTGTGTCTGTGTGTGCGTGCCCACTATAAGCAGGGGGCGTGCTCGCCCGGACTCAGCGGGAGCGGTTTATTAGGAAAACATCCTTCTAAGCCAATGGTTCTTAAGAGAGACGCAGATGTCATTTTGAGTGAGAAGTAGCACCTCCCCAGAGCAGAGCGGGAGCACACGCGAGCTCCGCTGTCAGACCTCAACGCTCAGTGCTTTGTCCGTGCGCATTGTGTCCACACTTTCTCACCTCCCTCTCTCCGGTCTCTCCGCTCGCCCCTCGCTCCCCTCCTCCGTCTCTGGCTTTTCCCTCCTCTTCTCTCCTTCTCTCCTGACGCTGTCCCACTGCTGGAGATAGGATCTGATTGCAAACAGAATCGGCAGCGGAGGAGGCAGCAGCAGCGGCAGCAGCTCCAACCGTCCTCAGGTAAGCGAACCTTTCCTACGTTCTTTTCACTTTGGCATTACTAGATTGACACTTGCTCGCTTTGCTCTTGTCAAATTGATTTTACAACAATTCACTCTTTGATACGTTTGTTTTTTTACTCTTAAGACGGTGGAAGTTCTCACAGTAAGCTGCTTGTAAACGTGCTTCACCAACTTGCTTCTGTTTGACTCACAACTAGGGCAGATGTGGTGGTAATTAGATATTGAGAGTATAGCATGGGAAAATCCTCAACACGTTAAATCCTGGTTTGGTGAATGAGCTGGCGGTGATCAAAGCAGGTGGTTGAAGTGAGTTAAGAGTTGCCAGTGCCTGAGCTCAGGTGTGCGCCGGGAGATCAGCCTGTGATGAGTGGACTCTATTGATCTAAGAGCTTGGCATCCTCCCAGAGCCGAGCTGCTTGGTGCTTCTAAATCTGGAGAAAGACAGAAATATATTTAAAGACTACATATTCCGTTACATTAATATTTTTGCTGTGTTTCGGGTACTTCTGAGGATACAGGACACTTTCTTGCACTCCCACAGCCTGCGTGCCTGATTTATAGTGATGGCCAAATGGATTTTCTTGGCTAATTGACAGAAATGGTAAATCAGAGCGCATACATACAGGAGAAATAATTAGTGTTCTGCCCACTGATGTGCAGCACAGGGAAAGGTTAGGTCACTTCACAGGTTACAGAAGACGCTGGTATTTATTGCGCTTGTTAAAAGCAGTCACATCTTTTACAGTTGGGTGTACGACAACTGAACCATGTTGGAAGTAAGTGAAATATGCTGTGTGCTTGGAAATGCTTTTGACATGGCAAAAGTTACATTAATCACATGATTTCGCAAGTCTAAGGACTGGTCGCACCAGAACTGAGATGGGAAAACGGGCTTTTCGCGGTTTTGCTTCCCAAAAATTGAATATATTGCAAGGACAAGCAAAATTGGATACTTTGGTGCCACAAATGCACTTTAATAATCTAGTGATAAACATTTATACTCACACCTGCACTTGTTTTTAATGTTTTGAATGGACTTATGTATTTGAACGGGGCGCCCATGAAAAAAAGTGTCTAAGCAGGTGGTAGAACAGAAGTCTAAGTGCTTTCATTGGGCTCTCCCTGTATAATTAAAGATAAATAAATCAATACAATATCAATGTCTTAACTAATACTAAGATTAACCAATACTAACCCAGGCATAAACCGGGATTGAACACGCTGTTAACACGATCCAAGTACACAGAGCTGACAACAAGACTAAACGCACTACATTCATGACTGAAAATGGATTTAACGCAGATTTAAAATACTTATCTTGCAGTATAAACACATTTTCATATTATTCTGACCTTTTGCCTGGCTGTCTCTCTTGGCGCTCTTATTTTGGACATTTCAAAATAAGTGGGCGCCTGTTGAGACTTTGAAGTTGAGATAAACAATGCGATGTTATAAGGCGCATCTGAAATTCAACAGTGTGGCGCATTACTGTCACTTGAATCATGTCTGGCGGTGGGTTGGTCTCGCCGGTTCGCTCCCACCTTCACTTCCAAGAAAAGAAACCGTCTCGAGTAGTGATTGATGCAGACATTATTGGTGTATGAAAGGTGGCTCACGCTGATAGCTAATCTCCGAAGTTCATCTTAAGCCAATATTTTTCCGCCGACCGATGCCCTACGCTTGTCTTTGGGCCGTACGAATATTAATCACGCTGATGAATTTAAATGAAACCTGAAAATAGCTCTGAGCAAAGTTGCGTGAGGTCTCATAAGTAATACAGCGGTGTGCTTATATTTCATTCATGACATTTTTTTTTTTTTTTTTGTGTCCTTTTT
>KN484943.1:58749-89835 GCA_000787095.1 Periophthalmodon schlosseri
AGGGAGAAATAAATAAAATAGCTTTATGATGGGAGGCAACATCTACACAAGCTGCTGTGGAGGGCTTAGCAGCAAGAAGTCAAAAACTTTTTGTTAAAACGGTTAAAAAAGGTTGACTCACACTCGTGCCTGTGCATCAGAGCTAAACAAGTGCGCCGCTCAAAATGATTCAGTTGAGTCCAAATCGGAGACTGTATAAAGAAGTGGACTAAGGGAGTGTGACATCACCCATGGCGTTCGACTCCAGTCAAATGAAGCTCGAGAGTAGCAGCTATAGGGGCATCAGAACAACCAAAGAGCTAATCTAGAGCGAAGCTGCAGAAGGTAACGCCCCTTCAACAGGTTTGATTGACAGCGTTGCTAAACGCCCGCCCACTGCTAACCCAGCGGTGCAGACAGGAGGCCGTTACCTTCAACAGCTTCGCTCCAGATCGGCTCTTTGGTTACTATCATAGTCGCGGTCGGAATTTCAAATATGGAACTCGGCTCCAAATTTGCCCCATAACTGCTCCAGCCTCGATGAGCTTCATTTGACTGGAGCCGAACTAGCAGGAGCGACCTCAGACAGCTGATTTGTCCCTTATTAATGTTCATATCTTGATTTACAGACACAATAGCGAAATAAAAATACCAGGATCATATGTTAATACGAACATTTTAAGACCAAAATGACGAGCCTGACAGCAGCAGTTACAGAGAGAGGGGCGACAGTTTTCTAATGTAAAGTGAATTGGAGCCAAAGTCGCCCATGGTCACTATTTGGAACGTGGCTGCTAGCAGGTTAGCTATGTCTATTTATGCATACAGTCTATGGTCCAAATATGTAGCAGCACTGAATATAAAATACTCAACTAAATAAAGTGTTAGGCTTTTCAAAGCACTCTTAGAGACACCTTGATTGACTGGTGAGAAAAAAACCAAAAAAAAAAAACAGACAGGTGGAGTATCCTTTAGCTACTCAATAGTTTATCTGAGAAATTTCAGTTATTTATTTGTTAAAGCTGAGATAAAATGCAACAATATATAAAGTACATAATTAACAAGAAGTACAGTATCTGCAGGGGAATGGTTAGGGTCTCTGTGTTGGGACCCCCACTGACAAAAAACAAGAGAATTCCTACTATTATTTACTCTTGGCTAATATATATTAAATAAAAAGACACAGTGTAGGTTATGCATGGGTGAGGGCAATATATCAAAGTAATACTAGGCCTTCAATCCAGAAAAAAAAGCTACTACTGTTTTGAGCCAGTTTCAGACTCAAGATTGGTCTTTGAGGGGCCCTAGTCATAAGGGACCCAAGCAATTGCCTTCCTTTCCCTTTGGCTAGCTGTGCCCCTGAGTGTGTGACTGTCGATCTGAATCTTTTTATAGAATCAGAGGGACTTAATCATGATCTAATTTCTCATTGTAGGCTGCCCTTTGCATTGACAAAGAAGAATGACAAAGTGCCTCTCTTAACCCCGCACTCAATCACTTCTGGATCAAACCGACAGGCGGAGTACCCACATTAGGCAAAGCTCAAACTACAATAATGTTATGTGGAGCAGAAAGAAGCTGCTTCAGCCTTCTCCTTGACACTGCCTCTGTCATTAGCGCGGCATTCACACCAGAGAGACCCAGTAAGAAAAAATCTCCCCATTTTGAGGAAATTAGAGTGGTGAGATATTTGGGGAGCCGTGCCTTTCCGAGCCCACCGAGGCTTCACTGTCGACAGCTACACTTCGTCTTCTCTCTCCCTCCTCTGCCCCAGGTGTGACAGGCAGCCGGAGTAATGGGGGATGTTTGACAGATGCATATTTCCAGCCTTGAATGCTCCGTATAAAGAAGATAGACGGCATAGGATCCAGCCCCAGAGCGCATGGGGAGGAGGAACAAACTGTGAATCACACCAGTGCAGTTCTGCCTATACCTCCTGTGCGATTGATCTGTCATGTGACCCTTGTTGCTAATTGCACCCCGCTCTCATTATTGATCGAAATATGAGGGCGCTATATCGGAGACCGTGGAATCAGGCAGTGTGATGTTGGAAGTGATCATATATCTATATATATAGTTGTAACCCCAACTATCAATGATCGATGAGGACCAGCGCTCTTCTGAAAGAATCTGTACGCACTCTATATAGCACAGTTATTGATACATCCACAAGTGCTATATATGAAGACCTCATGTGGTCTCCCATCTGTGAGGTTTTTATACTGTTCATATAAACGTGTGTAATTGTACTATATGGCCGCTAATTCTTAGAAGGTTGATGGATGGTTTACAGAAGACCTATAACCCACCTTGTCTTTGTGTCAATGCTCCCTTAAAGAAGAGACATATGACGTAATAATGATTTTAACAATGTATAAAGACCTCACAAAGTTGTATTTTGAGTTATTCTTGCAGGTTTGAGTAATCGTTATCGTCTGCACTCGAGGCGCTATTGCTCTGAGAATTCATGTTTTCACCCACCCCCATAAACGTTCACTGCTCCGTACTTGTTTTGCTCCTTGTATAAAAAATGATACATGTAGGGTTCAATAGCGTAGACATTTAGTCCAAAAAATGCATTTAAAAAAATTCGCTCCACTTGACCAGGAACTGCAGCAATTTGTGGGCATTGTCCAGCAGTGTGGTGTTTTCTTTGATGATGTTTTGAATGACGTAGCGTGAAGAAGCAACTGGGAATCGTCTCTGCGTTCTTTTAAAATGTAAAATAAACGATTTGAGTCATAGATTAAAACTAGGGGGGAAAAAAACCCCAAAAAACATAAAATGTGTTCTTTAAAGGTCCTATATTACACTAAATGGATTCTTCTGAGTTTTAAGTCATGTTATAACGTTGTTACTCACACATCATTCACACATGTTTGAGTAACCCTTTATTATTAATCTGTGTACATCTCCAAAGCTCAAAATACTGTGTTCTACCTTGTGATGTCATGAAGCGGTAGTTTTCACATTAAGAGCTACTTTTTACCTTTAGTTCAGTAGCTTTGGCAAATTCAAGCTGAAATTATCCAAATGATTCTAGTGAAGGTGTATGGAGTTTAAAAGCACAGTGGAGCACTTCCTGTTTTACCACATGACATCACAAGGTGGAACAGAGTATTTTCTGTTTGAGAACTTGAGCCTAAATATGCAGGATTTGTGTGTTAAAGGTGTGTAAATGAATCAAAAGACAACTCCAGGTATATTTTGATGAGGAAACAGCATTATAACATGGATCAGACATACGGCGTAATATTGGCCCTTTAAATGTTAAGTGTTTTAAGTGTGCGTAGATATAGAGAATCTCAAGCAAAAGTATGTGGTTTTGTTTTGTTTAATTATTATTCACGATTAATTATTCATTTAGGGTTTCAAACTGGATATTTGTTTCTTTAACAAATCATAGATTACTGGTTGTACATAAGATTTATGTGTGTTGTTCATGCTGGCTTTGAGCATTGTAAAGGGTTTGTTCTAATGTTGGAGAATTCATGTGGCAATTAATTCTTTATAAGCCCATCAGAGC
Organism: Periophthalmodon schlosseri; assembly: GCA_000787095.1. Classification (NCBI taxonomy): domain Eukaryota; kingdom Metazoa; phylum Chordata; class Actinopteri; order Gobiiformes; family Gobiidae; genus Periophthalmodon; species Periophthalmodon schlosseri. The sequence continues at coordinate 62,255 of KN484943.1, forward strand.
CCCGCACCATGAGCCAAGGCCAAAGGATTACACTGCAGTTTGTACAGTAGAGAGCAGTGTTTGCAGCTAACAGACCCTGTAGCCTGTCCAATCTTTAAATCTGTGCACAAACCAGCCTGAATTTGGTCTTTCTGTGACTCAACAGTTGGACATTTGGCAATAATCCCTTGCCCCAGTGGAAACTGTCAATATTTAAAGGTTCTCTATGTAACTTTTCTAGTGTCGCCCCAGCTACCATACCAGTAGCTGGGGCAACAGTAGTTCTGTTGGTAGAGTGTCCACTGATCCGAAGGTTGGCGGTTCGAATCCCACTCTCGACATACGTAAAAAACATCATTGGTTGAGCGGTCAGATCCACTGACCCACAGGTTGGCGGTCCAGTTCCAGTTCCCACAAATGAATACTGTCGTTGTGTCCTTGGGCAAGACACTTAATCCACTTTGCCCCCAGTGTCGGCGTACACTGGTGTATGAATGTGTGTGTGAATGAGTGAATATAAGGTGCTTTGAGTGCCTTGAAGGTGGAAAAGCGATATACACATGTGACCATGACCATACTGTCCCCATGGCTTCCCTAGAATATGACATTAAACATGTCTGTCCTTGTCTATGCTATATTCAATTAGCGATGTAATTACTGCTAACAAAAAAACCTGCATCATCTGCTTGTCTACTGAGATAAATATGTTTAATGTCACACACTGTGGAACGTTACGAGCAAAGCAATAATACCTCCATGGAGACAAGCAGGTTACCAGAAATATTACATAGTGCAGCTTTTAAAAGCCCACTACAGAAATATTTCAGACGAAAGACGGCAAAATGATGTGTAATCTATAGTTGCTACCACTGGACTTGATTTCTTTACAATCATACTTACTGTTGCCATTACTGCAATGGATAAAGACATGAACAAGCTTTGAACAAATCAGCCTGCTCCTGGTACAACACTTGTAAAGTCACTTATGTTGAAAAACGGAAGAATTTTTTTTTTTGATGATGTTTTGCTGTTGGCTAAATAATTACTTTCTCTCAAGTCTAATCTCAAAAACTTTAGTGATTAGCAAATTAAGTGACTAAAATCTCGTAACATATGAACATTCTGCACCATTTCGGTCTTGTAGATTTCAAGATATCGACTTCTATATAACTCCACTGCCGCCTTACCTCCTGTTGTGGGTGGAAAGTGAGGCCAAAGTCCCTCATTATGAAATCTGTCAAGATGAAATGAGTTCACCTGGTAATTACATGTCTGTCAATGGTTACATAATGTAACTCTGAATCTGAACATTTCAAGGTTGAATTTTACTTCAGTGACAGTTTGTAGAAGTGCTTATGAATTAAAGCATATTTTAAAGGCAACAGGGGGTTATAGTCATTTCTTTCTGTTTTGAGAGTGAAAATACCCCCTGGATCGTTAAAATGTATGCGTTTTGGGGCAGACCATTTAGGTAAATCTATAGGAAAGACACAACAGAAGTTTGGGTGGAAGTTAACAAACAAATAAGTTTGTTATAGTAAAAGTTGTGGAGCTAAAAGGACCTATTGTTGAGTATACCTTTACAAGCCATGGGCCTAAAATAAATAAATACATAAAATAGTTATTACAGTTATTATATGTGATTCCTTTAGTTCGTAGGAGCATGGGTTGTGTCAAGTTTACACATTTTGTCTAATTGAACAGCAGAAAATGTATCAATAAGCAACAAATCGCTCTCAAAGACGTATGATGACCAGTGATGGAAGGCAAGGAAGTACAAGTAGTAAATTACTGTACCTAAGTAGAATTTTTAGGCATCTATACTTACGTACATTTTACAGTGGATACTTTTTACATTTACTTCACTACATCTGAGAGCAGGTACTTTCTACTCCACTACAGCTGGAGTGAAAAGTAAAAAGTACTTGCAGGTACTTCTACTCCACTACAGCTGGAGTGAAAAGTAAAAAGTACTTTTCATATGATTTAGGGTTATTTTTACCATGAGTAAAGGTTTTGAGTAGGTCTGTCATGATAATTACAATATCAACTTAATACATGATAGATGGAACAATTATTTTGGGGGGACAATATTTAGCAGGGATACTTTTTCTTTGTACTATTGGGGTACTTTTTCTTATTTTGTGTACTTTTCTGAAGATTTGACCAGTGAAGGGTTGATTAAATAACTTCTGTGACTCATTAAGTGTTTCATTGATATAATGCAGCTCATGTTCATTAAAAATACTGCACATATAGAATACTTTTTTGGGGGAAATCCTGCTTTAGGGTGACTGTGTCAGTGGCATAATGGTTTTGAATATTATCGTTTTTCGTCTATATTTTTTTCAGCTATATGTCGCACTTCAAAATTTTAGGGTTGTCAAAAAAGTCATACCCAAATTACTGATACTAAACCTAGCATCAGTACAAATAGGGCAATATTGGAGACCACATGGTAATATTAAAAGCGCAGTACCTGATTTTTTACTGGTTTACAAATGAGAAAAACAGATCTAGGCTAGTTCATTTTAAACAGTTCAGTTATTCAAAGTTGGTCCAAAGTTATTCCTCTTAACTATTCACCACAATGAGTTTATGTGTGAAATACTTATTATTTACTCTGCATAACAGGTGCACTGCATAACATTTCTAGTGGAGGGTCCGCCACCTGCTTCTCTCCATGGAAATGTTATTGATTTGTTTAGAATGTTCGACAGAATAGATTAAACTTATCACAAGCGAGACAAGCAGGTTACAGCACTACGCTACATTACAGTTCAGATCTGTGGAGAGTCGTCCCTATTCACAGACACCCGTAATGAATAGATGGATATGTTTAATGTCATACGATGGAACATTCCAGGCGAAGCAATAACATCTCCATGGAGACAAGTTGGTAGCGAACACTCCACCAGAAAAGCTGTGCAGTGCACCATTAAAGTACCTTTTTAAATGGGTACTTAAATATTTTTACTTGAGCAACTTTTTACCTCTATACTTTTACTTAAGTATAAAATTGAGTACTTCATCCACCACTGATGTCGACCAGTGAAAAAGCAGAAGTTAAAGTTGTTTTTAAGTTATAATATTGAATCTGCCATTTTTATCGAGGGAAAAATGGTACGATTCCATAGATTTAGCTATAATAGCAGAAGTCATCATATCTGTGGATTTTCGCATTTCATTTTAACTTTATGTACCATTGTTTTTCCCCTGTGAGAGATTTCCTCTTCACAAACTGGATAAATAATTGGAGCAGATGGTTCAGTGCCTACATAGTTTGGAGTTAAGGGTGCCTGAATTGTACATATACCAGTTCTAACGCCCCAAAAAGCCAGAGCAAGAAAAATACCTCTCGCTAATAGGGTTAGACGCATTTTAAAACCCCCCAAAGAATCATTGACTGCGGTGATACTAAATAAAAGATGTAACTCCTCACTATAGCCACTGAAGGAAGAAATTGTGAAATGATTTTGAAGCTGTAAAAATGTGTAGCGTTTAACGGCATACTCCCGGTGTAATATGGGTTGTCAGCTTGCGAATGCAGATAACAGTGGAGCTGTCAGTCAACCTGTGTTTATCCTAGCTTTCTCAGGAGAACTCTTTCCATAAAGCGCAATGGAAGCTGAAATTATATTGCCCCTGTCTACATAATGTCTATATGAATGTGGTGTTTTAGCCTATGACAGACTGCAAACATCGAAAGTGCTGGGTATGGTATATTTATAGCTGTTTGAAATGGGGCCAACCCAACTTTATCCGCTGGGCTATCGCTTGGGATTTCTGTTGTGTAAACATAACTATGATGAATAATAATCGCTGTTGTTCATTCGTTTTATTTGCATTGGGATTAGCAGTCTGGACCATTACAATCTTACACAGACAGTTTAAAGGCCCCATATTACGCTATTTTATGATCTATGTTATAATGATGTTTCCTCATCAAAAACATACCTGGAGTTGTCTTTTATTTCATTCACACGTTTAACACACGGACCCTGCATATTTAGGCTGAGTTCTTCTCTTAAACAGAAAACACTCTGTTCCACCTTGTGATGTCATGTGGTAATACAGGAAGTGCTTTTAAACTCCATACACTTGGATCATTTCAGTCCTGGCCAATCTCTACTGCCAATCTCTACTGAACTAAAGGTAAAAGGAGCTGTTAACTTGAAAACTACCGCTTCATGACATCACAAGGTGGAACAGAGCATTTTGAGCTTTGGAGATGTAGAAGGTCTAATAATGCAGGGTTACATGTGTGAATGAAACAAAACACATTTCCAGGTATGTTTTGATGAGGTGACATTATAACGTCATAAAGCTCAGAGGTCAATTTTGTATTAAATAGGACCTTTAATAAAGGGAAGCTGAGCTTGTAAAAGTGAGAAATACACAAAAATGTTAACATTAGTGTATATGCACTGGGTGTGTGTAAATGGAGAAGAGCAAACGCTAAAGCAGCACATCACACGAAGGTCAGAACAGTCAAAAAGTTGCTACATTCAGCGTCGTCTTTTAGATCTTATTTCACTGCGGTAGCCTTAGTTTCTTCTTTATGTATGACCGTGTGAAAACGTTTTATATTTCATAACATGTTTACAGGTCCCTTTATTATTAGACTGTCAACATCTCCAGTACTTGAAATGCTTTGTTCCACCTTGTGATGTCATGAAGTGGTAGTTTTCAAGTTAACAGCTACTTTTTGCCTTTAGTTCAGTAGAAATGGGAAATTCCAGGGCTGAAATTATCCAAATGATTCTAGTGAAGGTGTATGGAGTTTAAAAACACAGTGGAGCACTTCCTGTATTACCACATGACATCACAAGGTGGAACAGAGTGTTTTCTGTTTGAGAGAAGAACACAGCCTAAATATGCAGGATTTTTGTGTTAAACATGTGTGAATGAAACAAAACACAACTCCAGGTCTGTTTGTGACGAGGAAACAACATTATAACATAAATCAGAAAATAGTGTAAAATGAGCCCTTTAATATTATCTTTAACGTTTTCCCAATTTCCCCATTCCCTTTTCATGCTACAGTATATCCTGTCCAATAAAATCTATGGTCCAAGATATGGATTGAATTTTCAGTTTGATCGAATTTTTCTTATTCAAAACAAATACATTTCAAAAACATAAACATGACAAACTTGTATTTAGTTGCATATAACACGCATTTCTTCCTCCAAAGTCTGAACCCTGCAACAAACTGTTTGCTTTTACTGACAGGACTGGCTGTGGACCTCTTGTTTAAAAAAAATCCCAAATGACTGAATGAAACAACTGGATCTGGATTCAATCAAAATTTGAATAAATGTACAGCCCGTGTTCAAAATATCCCAAAACTGGTTCTTTAAGTGTGGTGCAAATATTAGAGACTCCTTCCTGACTTCAAACCATTTTAAAATGAGTAATCCTTTCTCTGAACTTTTGCCCCGTTGTAATAGCTGCTAATTTCATATTACCATCCTCTTCACCTGATGAGGTCAGAAATTTGAAATCATTATTTAGACACACGAGCAGTTACGCTTCACTGTTCTGTTTTTTTTGCCTCCTCTACTACCCAGAACACAGAATAACAAATTTTTCGGAGTCTATTGAATTTGTTGACCCTCAATACCCCAACTCCTTTCAATTAGATTATACCCCGCCCCCGCTGCGAGAAGAATACAAATGTGTGTAGCTTATCTGCTGGTCTTTTAATGGGTTTTGGTGTAGGTTTGACTGATTGTGTTTGTGATTGTTCGGAGGGTTACGCAGCTGTCCAATGCTTAAAGGAAGCCATCGGAAAAACCCAGTGAGTCCTGTGTCCACCTGCCGACCTTAAGCTCCGATCCGCTGTTTCTGTCACCTCCATTATCTGTGGTTCACTGCTTGTATTCAACCACCCGTCATATGGTCTAATTGAATTACTGCTGCAATATGCATGGTTTCCAATAGGCAATTTGGTCTCATCTCCCCGGCCCGGACCCTGTGTCTCGTTTGACTTTTGCTTTTGCTGTCTTTGTGGTGTCACCAGTAATTAGGTCTAATGAGGAAGGACAGGAGGCGTTCACCTGAGGAGAGCACTTGACCTCTGAAGGAACGGGCTGTTAATGCAGTTGCTACAATGTGGTTTGAGGACACTTATGCACCATGTCCATTTGAAATCTAAACACGCTATAATGCCGTACACATTCAACTAAATTAAACCGATTTTGTATAGCCCAATATCTAGGGCTGGCTGCCAAGTAGGCACCAACCGTAAAGGTCTGGTTCCGAAAAACTTGCCTTTGTTTGGTGCCAAGTTTCGGTTCCTTGGCTTTAAATGCCTGCGTCAATTAGCCACTAAATACACTGCAGTGATGTAACAGCAGTGCGGGTGCTCAAGCATCACGACCGCGCTCTGCACAAACGAATGGCACAAACAGCACTCATGTTTTAACATAGTCCTACATGTGTCCAAACACAGCACAGCGTAGCATCTTACCGGTAAAACAAGAGATGAAGAAACAGTGTTGCAACTTGTATCCACCCAAAAACGTCTCTAGTGGGAGGGGGGGGGGTCAGTGTTGTGCGTAATAATAAATCCACATCCAGTCACAGCCTGCAGTGTCCGCATAAAGTTGAAGCCAAACGGAAAATATGAACCAAACTTCACCAAAATCCTCCTCCTCCTAAAAGCGTAATTCACAAGTAAACGTGTAGTACATTTCTTTGTGTTCCGAAGATGCAAATGAGTCAGCATAAAATATTTTCTTAATAATATTTACCATTAATTTACACTTAAAAAAAATACACGCGCAAAAAAAAAAAAAAAGAAAAACATTCAGGAACCGGTATCGAAAAACAGGTATCGTTAAAGTACTGGTATCGGAAAAATCAAATGGTGTCCAGCACTACCAAACAGCACAACAGAAATGGCTAGAAAATCAATCAATGAAACAACACTCAATGAAGCCACATTGGAAATTTTACACAAAAAACACAAATCTATACATTTGTCAGGTGATAACATAATTAAAAAATATATATATAATCTGGATAAGACGCCCAGCCAGTCAATGCCACTCCCGAGCCCAGATAAATGGGAAGGGTTGAAAAAGGTTATTCTTACAACCTAACAATCCTTTATAACAAACTCACTAAGTTTGATGAAAGGCAAATGAATGCATACATAATTGTCATAAGGCTGGTGATAACATAATTTAAAAAAATAAATATAATCTGGATTGAAAAAGGTTATTCCTTTATAACAAACTCACTAAGTTTGACCCATCCTTCAATGCCACGGTGATGCTGAGCCTGTTCTTCTAAACACAATGGTTCACTATGCAATATACATAACCCACAGTCAAATCAAAGAAGTCATAAATGATCAAAATAATCTTATCTAATGTATTCTCACATATGGGTGTTCAGACATTTGACTGGCACCAGTGTTTTTTGTCATACTGTACGTTTGAGAGCAGTGGACCAGATGCACAGCCGCTCTGAAATGCGGTTTAATCGTGCTGAAGGACATAAACAATGGAGTTTATGATGGCAGCTCAGAGCACTCTAAAATCTCACCCCACACACCCCCGAAGACCACTGGGTCATGCTTTTACATGTCAGGAGGCAGTGAAAACTAGTTGAGTGTTTGACAACCTCAAGATGATGGATAGCCTTAAAAAAATGTTTAGACTCAAATGCGTAAACAGATAGTACGTAAAATATCATTACATTTCATAACCCGTGTGCCCAGGTACATAACGATTTATTCTTAAAAAAACACTGCGCATGATTTGCCAAGGTGTTGAGGTTTCAGTTAAGGCACCCTTTTTGTTTTGGTGTGTTGGTTTTCATAACAATTTTCTAGTCAAAAAGCAGAATTAGCCTCACATGAGCCTCTCATGTGGGTTGCAAGTTTCAATGCCGAAATGCAATTAATAAATGAATCTCTCAGTAGGAAAATGCTGTATCAAGTTAAATGCAGTAGTTGAATGTAATAGTGCGCCACTTTTTCTTGAATTGATTTGTTCTAACACAGTTATTTGTCAAAAGAACAAAACAGTACAACACACCAAATCACACGTATTGATTTGCTTTTTGAAGCTTCTTGTGGTAGAGCAGTCAGTTGGATTTTTTTTTTTTTCGTTTTTTTTTTTTTTTTACTTTAGTTGTAACGAAATATAATTGCCAAACAACGCCACCTGAGATAAGCTCAGGACCTTAAATTGAGGCACGGAAGTTCATTGTTGAATACACAGAGGCAAGGTTTAAATTATTCATACAGGATTTATTCTTTAAATAAGTTAGCTTGAAATAGTTTTAACAGTTCCATTGTTGTACTTCATTTCACCCGTTCATCATCACAGTTCATACAAGTCCGACTTTCTTGAAATTTGTCGCGCATCGAGGACAGCTCATGGTCACAATGTAAAGGGCAAGATCTCCATGGCACCTGTAGAAGAGCCTTCCACGGCTCTGGCACAAACGCCCGGCCGACACACCACACCATAGCCTAATCACCACTACAAACATCCTGGAGCTTACAACACACACAGGGGCATAGTTACACCGCAACACCCTGAGCACCACACCCTTCAGAAATACAAATTAGTGCCACAACGAAAGTGCAGCTTACAGTCAAGACTAGATTCTCTTTACCACCTGGAGACGAGGGCGACGAGGGACAGCAGCAAAAGGAACCAGAAGTGTGTGAGGTCAGAGGGCGAACAACGCTAGTGAAGCGCTCATATCGACTGACAGCTGACATAAACAACCAATAAAAATGGAGCTCCTAAGTGGCAGAGGACACCTGCACACTCTACTGCCATATTCTCCATCTTCAACTGATCATTCAATATTTATAACCTTTGGAGAAAGAAATTACTGTTTTGCTGGTCCCAAGCCTGGGTAGATACAGGGATGACAATAATAACATAAGAAGACGGTAGGATTTATTACATATTAGGTCCCATCATTATGAGAAGTAACCACAAAATCTATCTTGTTGTTTTGGTCCCGTTTTGACACCTTTCCGCATCGCATTTTATAGTCTGTGTGTTTTGTTTTAGGTTTGTTTCACCAAAACTGCATTTATTTTGTCTGTCCCTGGCCTTTAGTCTGTTTTTATATTCAGAACACAAAGAACCTGTCCAATACAACGTCTTCTTACAAAGTAGCACATCCCAACCCTGAACACAACCTCAAACTTGCCCACCCATATAAAGTGCTCAGGTGTCTGCACTTTAACTTGAAAAATATGCCGCCCGTAAACATTCATCTGACAAATCCCTTATGACTAGATGTTTAGCTAGCTCTCACAGTGTTGTATTTGTCAAACTGTTCTATCCTTCATTTAAATTCATCAATGTTTACTGTTCAAACTAATCCCATTCATTGTTGCGACAGTGAAGACACATTCTATTCTACGCTTGACCATAAAGTCATTCTGAATAAAACAAATATATTAATAAAACAATGCCTTACAAATGTCTCCCTGCAGAAACTTTAATGTTAAACACTTTGAATAAAAACTACCTTTCTTCTTCTTGTTGAAGTGTAATAAGACAACACATTAGCCTCTCATGAAAGTACATGAAAGCCTTGCTTGTGTCTCATTGGTGAAAAGAGGTCACCAATGCATGGTCCTGTATTACTTTATAAAGCTCACTCTTCCCTTTAGCACCCAAAGGAGAAGTAAATAGTGTATTTGTTGTGAAGCTTTTGAAGTTGCATGAATAAGGATTTTGAAAGTTCCAAGCATGTACTGTATAGGAGCTATTTCAAAGGACATATTTCACTGACATAGGTCTATTTTATATTGGTATTATTTTCATTGTATATCAGGTATAAAGTATGTGTATTTGGCAGTGCCCTATTTGGCAACAATGTGTCATATGATTCACATATAGTTGCATTGGGTTATTTTAATGGTACTTTATTCTGTTGCTTATTGGCTAATGTGTAATTGCCGTATTTCTGCTGTGGAACAATTGACACATGCATTTGTCACTGTGCATTTCTCAAATGCAGTGTGATACTTTAGGATTGAACATTTGCTGGTGGAGAAATGTTGTAGATTTTGTAGATTTTGTAAGGTGCTGAAATATAAATGTAAGTATTTTAATCAGGCCATAGAGCTCTTAAATCAGCTGTCCACAGTGGTACGTGTTAGCCATTTCTTTTTAAGCTAAATTTAGCCTCTCAGTAATACTGAAAAAAAGACTACAGTTGGCTACCTGCCTAAATGCACTTCTAATATCAGCACGTTGTCTGTACATAAATGTGACTTATGCAAATGTGGGTGGATTAGTGCATATATATCCTCTGACGTACAGTTTGAGCTGTGCCAAGAGCCTACTGGGTGCGCTCCAGATAAGACAAATCCTCCATGTGCTGGATTGTGTGGCACCGCGAGGCTCTTCTGAAGCTGAAGAGATGGACATGATCTCCCTCTCAGAGGCTGATGCTTGGGGTGGAAGTATCACAACCTGTTGTGATGGCTCTCTGCTCCGTTTCAGAGGAGCGTCTGATGAGGCCTGCTCTCCACACCAGAGCCTCCCTCCCAGGGCACTTCATTATTTCATTAGCTCAAACCTGCAGCACTGGCAGCCGGCTGTGTGTGTGTGACATGTTCTTCCATCCTCATTTGCAGTGCCATCAGATACACTCTCTCTGCTCTTTTGCATCTAATTAGGGAAGGCTGTGTGGCTCCAAACAATGTGAAAATGAGTGGCAGCGGCTTGTTCCTTGCTGGAGTAGAGCCTCCTGGCCACATGCCACAGCTGTGAGTAGGACTCACTCCTGACACAATTGTGCCACTCGTGTGAGAGCTGTGTTTTAATGATACGGTTATGATGAAGAGCCTATTACAGACACACAGTTTACTGCACAGGCCTGACTGGCACTTGATAATTTCTCTCACTTTGTGAAGAAAGACGTCCTGGTTTGATCTCTTGGCTTGAAATTAGCCACAGTAATTGCAGCTAATCAAAGGCAATTTGAACCTCTAAAAGGCCATTTGTGACCATTTATCAACTTGTCTATGATATTTGTCAGGTTTGTCTTGTGGATGGAGTGGATGTGTGTTGTGTATACTCTATTAGACTGTGCACACAGCAGTTTTTTTGTAAAAATACATGTATATGCCAGAGCCAGTGAGGCGGTCATGGAACAAGGGAGCCCTGTGGAGTGCACTTGATCAGGCGCTGCTCTCTCAAGCAGCAGGGGGCTTATGTTGTAGATGTCTATTCTATACGGTTTCCATTCACGCTGGTATGGATTAAATGAGGAGACAGTGTTGACATTTCAGCCGATACTCAAAGCTAAATTATTGTCATCATATAGTTGATCATAAAGACACTATGCAGATCATATCATGTATAGAATTGGAACCTATTATTATGACATAAATTCAATGAAGTGTGCCCGAACATTAGATACAATGATATAACCTTTTCCCAATTTGATTTATACAATCACCCGAGATGTTTCTTCCAGTAGTGAGTGCTGGCCTACTACTGCTCTCACTAATGACTGAAATCCAAGCATAGCATTTTCAAGCCAGGATAAGTAAAGAGAATGCAAAAAGTAGGCATATATCATTTTTGATTTTTCATTGCCGTGGTTGTTTAAAACTACAAATGCTGTTAGCTGTTCATTTCCTGTATTCAAACTTCATAGCGCACTAATTGTATGTTAGCGTTCAGACAGTAATCCAGTGTTTTGTGCTGATTCAGAGAACAATCGAGATAATTATATCTGAGTGGAAACATATCTATAATCAGTGTGATCTGACAGTGGCTGTGGCCCTGACATATGACGTGACATAATCTCACTGTTGCTAGTTTACGACTTTTAAGTTTTTCTTCATTCACTGTGTGTTATAATCTTTGTATGTGAAGTATAAAAGTATATTGGTAATCAACAATGAGATTTAATATCAAAGTGGCTTCAGTAACACTCGAGATGGATGCCCCTATTTTGTTACTTGGAGAAACTTTGCAAATATAATGGTGAAAATTGAAGCAAAAAATGTTTTTGACATTACAAGACACATTGTTAGATGGTGTGTGGTGTGTTATGTCAAATTGCTATTTCAGTTGGATGTCTTATCGAATGTATTTTGAGGTGGCAAAAGATATTACAATGGAAATGGAGTTGCCAAAAGTATCAAAAATCAGATAATTTATTCAAAAACTAGAACAAAACAGAACGGAATTTGACATTTCCTGAGTAGTTTTTAAAGGGTCCATATTTGTGTTATTATGCTATTGCCTGTTGCATGTTATAATGCTGTTACTTCCTCAAAAACATACCTGGACCTACCTGGCGTTTTGCTTCATTCACACATGTTTAACACACAAATCCTTCATATTTAGGCTGAGTTCCACCTTGTGATGTCATGTAGTAATACAGGAAGTGCTCCACCATATTTTAAACTCCATACACCTTCACTAGAATCATTTGGATAATTTCAGCTCTGGAATTGCCAGTCTCTACTGAACAAAAGGTAAAAGATGGCCATTAACATGAACACTACCACTTCATGACATCACAAGGTGGAACAGAGCATTTCGAGCTTTGGAGATGTTGACAGACTAATAATAAAGGGTTACTCAAACATGTGTGAATGAAACAAAACACAACTCCAGGTATGTTTTTGATTACGTAATAACACTCTAACATGGCTTTAAACTCAAAGAGTCAATTTTGTGTAATATAGGACCTTTAAATGGTCTTGATCTTTAGCTGAACCATAGTGACATTAAAAATTACTACTATTTTGTGTAGAAAATTACATTCTGTTGTCTAAATGGGAAAATATTGACTTTCCAATAGCCTGGATTACTGTACGTCACTGCATGTTCTCCTCAGTTTTTTCTGTGGTTTCTTTTATTGGATTTGTCATTGGCCCGGTGTGTCCAGGGACAGCTTAAGCAGCTCACTGAGCAAGAGATGGTCACGATTAGAAGATTGATTATAGATCTGAGCCATTGAAGTCTATGGACATTTGGCCCACAGCACATAATGAAAGACAACAAGGTGTAATAGTGATGTAGTGATGCTGTTGTATGTGTCAGACTGTGTAAAGGCACAACTTATTTTATATATTTCCCCTGCAAGTCTTTCAAACTACACCAGTGCCATTTTGATGAGGACTTTGCTTGGATTAAAAGAGTCTAATATAATAAATAATTAAAGAGGCATTAATTAAATGGCTAACTTAACGATGAAGACATAATTCCTTTTAATTGTAATTGCTCAGAGATATCCATAACATAAACATTTTTGTATCTGCAGTGTTAGATCCTAAGCACCGTTTAGTGTGATTGAATACTGTAATTTTGCAATAAAAGCAATAAAAATCTAGCATCGTAATAACTAAACAGAGGCAAGAGAAGCGTTTCCCTGCCTCTGCGAGCTGGTCATTTTTCACTAACAATGAGCCTCTCTTGTGTCTCTGTCAATGGTCTAAAACTATAAGCCCGCTTCCCAAACTGAGCCCAGGAGAGGTGCGGCCCCGAGCCCTGACTGATTGGACCTGCCAGCCTCCAAACAGCTGATTGGATTTGGCTCCGTTCAGGTCTGTGCTCCCTCAAAGTGAACTTAGGCCGGTTTGTCCGCTGAGACAGGGGGCCCAATAAAGTCACACTTTTGGACATCCCTTTAGCCGCCTTCTCTTATCCAATCACATTTAAGTGTCAGTGTGTGCGATGTGGAAAGAGCACTCACAAGGACAGGCTATGGGTTTTTGTGTAAACATCAAGCAAAGCCTTTGGAAGCTCAAAGAAAAAGAAAGAAGAAATGGTTTATTTGACACTATAGATTACATATCTCATTGAGTTTAGTGTAACACCCAGTGAAACGACTGCCTCTAATAAGCAAGTATCTTATTACTTTTGATACTAAAGAAAAGGCTTAATACTAGAGAGAAAGTATGACAGCGACAGTAGCTCAGTTGGTAGAGTGTTTGTCCACGGATCCAAAGGTTGCTGGTTTGAATCCTGCTTATTGGTTGAGCTGTCAGATCCATTGACCCACAGGTTGGTGGTGGTGATTTCAGCAACATTCCTCCATGTGTTCTTCGTGTATAATGGTTGCGTTGGTAACTAGACTGTCCACACTCTACTGCTAACAACAACCACCTCTCTGTCCTCAAGGTATTGGGTTTTAATGAACCTGATTTTATGTCAAGCAACGCAGACAACACGGGCACTATAAAGGGAACTCTCCCAAGCCGTCTCCAACACAGTAATGTGGGGAAAATAACCTAAAGCACTGATACTACTGCTTTTATATCAACCAAGCAAAATGTTGAAACTGTCGACACTCAGCGAGAGTCAACAATATATAAACTACAAAACTTTTTGTTCTTATCTCGTTTATATGTTTTTATTTATAATCCTGAAGAACTATAAGACGACAGCCTGTTTAGTAAATGTAATGCCCTCCACCTTGCACCTCATAAAGCAGTAATTAGGGCTCTACACTTACATTACACCATCATCAGTTTGTAAGACGTAGCCACGGCCCGTGTTAGAACATTATGCATTTTGAATTAAAGTCCACTTATCTGTGAAGGCCTTCCTCCCAGCTAACATCATATTTCCACTTAATGCGCGCTTCATCTGTTCCAGTACTAATAGTGAGGCATCGATCTCAACCGGGCAGCCCAATGCAAACTGTGCTAAAAGAGTGTCAAGGATAAAGCAGCTGAAGTTTTCAAGGGCGTTATTCACACACGCGCTGGGCCGATGAACCATGTGAGTTTAGTTATTCTCGCAGAGCTCATGTTTAATGAATGTCACTGCGCGCACATTTTAATTGAATGTTTATACAGAGCTGTCATCTCCAATGCAGCAACATCAACAAAACATCGCACTGTTTCTTCAACCAGCAACACTTATCTAACAAGCCCCCACCCTCCCAGTTTCCTGTCTGTGTGAAAGCTTGGTGGTTTGTGTAATATGGCCATGACAGACTGCACCTCCTTTTTGTCTGCCCCGCACCTGTGCTTGTCGAACCAGATTACTTCCCCCAGTGTAATTATTGCAAATTTACTTTTAGCAGAAAGGAAAATGGACCAAGTAATTAAAAAAATAGTACAAGCAGTCATTTTAGTATCAATCGAACTTCACTTATAAAGCACTTTTCATACATATTACGTAATAAAAAGACAATTAAAATCATTACCATTCACTGCTGACAACCACCAGAGCGTCACTACCATCTGATCCTCACATCTAACATCTGCACACCCTCAGGCACACTCATGTTAGGTCTCTATGCTTTGTGAGAACATTAAATTAAATGTCCGCTGTGCAAAGTATCTGTTTTGTTATGTCTTTATTCAACTAATACACTTGTTGTGATAAACTTGTTTTCTTACAACGAGAAGCCTTGCCTGTCCACAGACTTTACCTGTAACTTGGGCTGGTGGATGGCAGGTTGCAGATTGCACAGAATTACATAATACAATCAATATGGATTCACGCAGGGACTGATCGTGACCTAAATCCTAACTGTTACCTATTTTAATTATAACTTAAAGGTCCTATATTACACAAAATTGACTCGTGTGAGCTTAAAGCCGTGTTAGAATGTTGTTATCTCATCAAAACGTACCTGGCGTTGTGTTTTGTTTCATTCACACATTTGGATAATCCTTTAGTATTGGTCTGTCTACATCACCAAAGCTCTGTTCCACATTGTGATGTCATGTAGTGGTAGTCTTCAAGTTAACAGTTAACTTTTACCTTTTGTTTAGTAGACATGGGTAATTCCAGGACTAAAATCATCCAAATGACTCTAGTGAAGCTTTTCAGAGTTTAAAAACACAATGGAGCCCTTCCTGTATTACCGTATGACATCACAAGGTGCAACAGGGCGCTCAGCCTAAATATGCAGGGTTTGTGTGTTAAATGTGTGAATGAAACAAAACACAACTCCAGGTATGTTTTTGATGAGGAAACAACATTATAACAGATATAAAAATAGCGTAATATGGGCCCTTTAACTTTAAACCATGTCTAATTTAGAAAGATTTGTACTCCTTTGAAGTAACTGTTACAATGTGAATACCCGCCCACAGACGCACACTCTAATAAAGTAGCAGAAGTTATGGAGAATGTCAGTGGCTTTTGTGGTAATACACTCCGTAAAGCAGCTTTCTATTGTAGAATACTATTGCACTAGTATCATTAAGGTTATAGTTGCAGTTACAATACCAGTAATGGAAGAAGTACAATAATAAATGTTATTATGTTTGAGAAACTATACTCAGAAACGCATTACTTCCTCATAGATTTGTCAAAGCAGCATTTTTTTTTTTTCTTTTAGAGTTCACTACTGAAATCTCCTCCAAAAACTCATGAGTTTGGCTGCTGCCCTGTAATCTGTTATGCCCGACAACACTTACATTTTTCTTAAACATTTTCTCACCATCTTGCCCGGATCCTGCAGTTTGTCAGGTGGTCCCAGCCAGACAGTGATCAATGCACCGCAGATTTAATACTACTGCCTTTAGTTTAGCTGCTCTGTAACTCCTGCCAACTCTCTCAGTACCTCTTTCGGCTTTATAATTACTCTGACCGTTGTGAAATGGATCGATTTTTGAAGATTAATTACGTCTTTCATTCAATAAATAACAACTCATTAATTGTTGTTATTTTTAAACAATGTAATAAAGCAGTTTAATTCTGGAGGACTCCAAATAAATGGTGCTCAAGGTTGTTAGATACTGTTTCACCATCTACTATAAAAGACCAGCGATAATCCCTGTCTTTATGTTCTGAAGGTGAAATCTTCAAAGTCATTTTAGTCGGTGTGGTTCAGAATACATCGATGTGGCAGCTGTGGTTTTCGTGTTCGCTGTCATTGAGGTGTGCTGTTGTGGAGGGCACAAGGGCATGTACAGAGGAGAAGGTTAAGCTCACTCCGGCATTTTGGTATAAAAAAGTTCAATTTCAAGGCAAAATTGTTGTGGTAATGCTTAGGGCAGGGCACTGTTACATTTTTTTTTTTTTTACGATACCAGTACCTTAAGGACACCTGCTTTTCAATACGATACCTGAATGGTTCTTTTTTTGGCGCCTGTATTTTTTTAAAGTGTAAATTAATAGCCAATATTAAGCAAACAATAATTTTTTTTTTATATTTGAATGACAACTATGTTAATTCTTATGTAAAGGGACCATATTATGCTATTTTCTGGTCAATTTTATGATGTTGTTTCCTCATCACAAACAGACCTGGAGTTGTGTTTTGTTTCATTCACACATGTTTAACACAAAAAAAACCCTGCACATTTAGGCTGAGTTCTTCTCTCAAACAGAAAACACTCTGTTCCACCTTGTGATGTCATGTAGTAATACAGAAAGTGTTCCACTGTGTTTTTAAACTCCACACACCTTCACTAGAATCATTTGGATGATTTCAGCCCTGGAATTGCCAATCTCTACTGAACTAAAGGTAAAAGGAGCTGTTAATCTGAAAAGTATCTCTTCATGGACATCACAAGTGGAACAGAGCATTTTGAGCTTTGGAGATGTACACAGACTAATAATAAAGGACGACTCAAACATGTGTGAATGATACAAAACACAACTTCATTCATTTTGTGTAATATAGGACCTTTAAAACATAGTACTATCTGAAACACTTAAGTTTCACTTTTACTACGCGGTTACCTGGGCAGAGGAGTAGGATTATGGCAAACTTCAGGCGGACTGATTTGACTTAATCTTTACGCACACGCGATCCACAATGAAAATGTGCTACACGCTTAGTTGGGAATTAGGCTTTTACCGGGATCGAAGAAACTGGTTCGTATTATCTGTTTGGCTTCAACTTTATGCGGACTCGTTTGGCTGCATCTTTACGCACAGGCGCTTCACACTGGATATTTACTACTACACCACATTTATTTGGGACATTCATCTGTCTGGCTTAAACTTTACGTGGACACTGCAGACTGTAACTGCATGTGGATTTATTATTACGCACAACACTTTGAGACACTGTAAAGGCCCTGCACTGGAGACTTGATGTGTTTTCGGGTGAAAGTTGCCACTCGCAGTTGACACGCTGTTTCTTCAGCTCTTATGTTTTACCAGTAAAATGATACACTGTGCTGTGTTTGGACACATGTGCAGTTTGTGCCTTTTGCGGTGTATCTATTGGCTTATTAACGCAGACATCTAAAGCCAAGGAACCGAAAGTTGGCACTGAAGGAACATTCCAGTCCTTACTGGACCTTTTTGGTCAATTCCTACATGGAACCGAGTTTATCACATACTGTACAATATAATCATTTGTGCAACTGCCAATACTGCTTTTCATTTTTGTAGTTGATTATATTGTAATTTTGAATAAATAGTACATAAACAAAAATACATGTTAACCTTTGACAGACAACTTGCCACCTGAAGGTCATAGGCTTGACTATTTGGTTTTCAGCAGAGGAATAGTATTAATAGCTGCAGTATATAATCGTAGTAGTTGTAGTAGCAGCAGTAGTAACCTTTATTTGAATAAGAAACTTGAAATCAGGAGATTTCCAAGAGTTTGGAGAGGAAACTCATTGCCCCTTCATGGTGTTGCTCCACTGTTATTTGAGAAATCGTTTGTAGTTAAGAAAACGTTTGCATACTACAGTTATAATTGACTCACTATGGTTGGACCAGTCTAACTCTTTTGTTCCTCTTACTTTGCAGCTTGACACTGTTTTGGCAACTTTTACTAATGCAGTTATGTTACAACAAAAGAAAATGTCATCAGGGGTTTTGAACAATGTTTTTATTTCTAAAATGTTTCTGAAAAAGCAGAGTTACTGTCAGATTTTCAATTACCGTCTAGTTCACAGCGGGCTACTCTTTTTCTCTTGTCTCTTCTCTCTCTCCCCCTGTCTCTCACTCACTTTCTCTTTTTCTTTCCTTCTTTTTTTCTGTCCATCTCTTTCGCTCTGTTCTTTCTAATGCTCTCTCTCTGTTTCTCTCTCTTCCCTATCTCTCTCCCTCTCACTTTTCACTTTTTCTTTCTTTCTCTCTGCTCTTTCTAACGCTCTCTCTCTGTTTCTCTCTCTCTCCCTCTATCGCTTTCCTTCTCAATTTTCTCTTTTTTCTTTCTGTTCTCTCTTTCTCTCATCTCTCTCCTCTTTCTAACTCCCTTTGTTTCTCTTTCTCCCTCTATCTCTCTCCCTCCCATTTTTCCTTTTTTCTGTTCTGTCTTTCTCTCTGCTCTTTCTAACTCTCTCTCTCTGTTTTTCTCTCTCCCTCTAGCTCTCTCCCTCTCACTTTTCTCTTTCTTTCTTTCCTTTCCTTTCTTTCTTTCTTTCTTTCTTTCTTTCTCTCCTCTCTCGCCTACTCTTTTTAACTCTCCCTCTTTGTTTCTCTCTCTCCCCTATCTCTCTCCCTCTCATTTTTTTTCTTTTACTTTCCGTTCTGTCTTTCTCTCTGCTCTTTCTAACTATCTCTCTGTTTCTCTCCCTCCCTCGTACCTCTCTCCCTCTCACTTTTCTGTTTTTCTTTTTGTTATCTCTTTCTCTCGATCTCTTTCTCTCTGCTCTTTCTAATTCTCTCTGTTTCTCTCTCTTCCTCTCACTTTTCTCTTTTTCTTTCATTTCTTTATTTCTCTCTATCTCTTTCTCTCTGCTCTTTCTAACTCTCTCTTTGTTTCTCTCTCTCTCCCATCTCTCTCCCACTCACTTTTATCCTTTTCTTTCCTTCCCATTCTTTCATTCTCTCCATCTCTTTCTCTGTGCTCTCTCTACTTCTCTCTCTGTCTCTTCCCTCTTTTTTTATCTTTCTGTTCTTTATCCTCTCTGCCTTTCTCTCTCCCCTTCTCCCTCTTTCCTGCTCTCTTTCTGTCTATCTCTCTCATACTCTCTCTTTGCTTTTCTTTCTCCCCCTTCTCTCCCTGCCTATTACTTCTTTTCTCTCTCCCTTTCCCTCTTTCTCCCTCTATCTCTCCTCCTTTCTCTCCCTCGCTCTCTCTGTCTTTGTCTTTCTCTGTTCCTCATCTCTCTAACCCTCTCACATTCTCTCTCTTGCCCTTTCTTTCTCCTCCTCTCTCTCTCTCTCTCCGGTCCGTACCGTGATCCCCCCGCGTGGCTCTATTTATTATTCAGTGTGGTGGTTTTGGGTTTGAGTGTTGATCTAAGACCCCATTTCCTGTTTCAGATTCATTTATTCAGATGTGACGGTTGTGAGGGAGCCATCATGGTGCTGTGCTTCAGAGGGTCTGAGGAGATTAGGAGATTGGAACAGACAAAGGCAGTCCCGGCCCCTTCACTGTAGACTGCGGTTTGACAGATCACTCACAAAGCTGGAGCAGTACCTCGGATCATGTGTAACAAGGCTTTTCTGATAGCGCTGTAACCACTAAAGTGATGCCACGACGCTATTGTTGAGGCAAAATCAGACTGATGTATTTTTTAGATGCTACACTATTGAAACTGACAGCTGAACTCGCTTATTACCCGACTTCTGTTTGGCCCCAATCAGTCAAAGTACAAATTATTCATTTAGTTGGTAATTCTATTGTTAACAGTCAAAGTACTCATTTCATTTAGTTGGTAATTCTATTGTTAATTTTTTTTGTTTTTCACTCATGGAAATACCCGACCAGTCAAATGTTTGGACATACATTCTCATTCAGTGCTTTTTTTTTCTTAATGTTGTACAAAAGACATCAAACAGTGGTGGAAGCTAACGAAGTACAAGCAGAAAAGTACTGTACTCAAGTAGATTTTTAAGGTATCTGTACTTTACTTAAGTACATTTTACAGTACTATACTTTTTACTTTTACTTCACTACATTTGAGAGCGGGTATCTGTACTTTATACTTTTCATTTGATTTGAGGGGTTATGTTTTATTTTTTATTTTTTTCCTGACCAAAGTTTTCAAGTTCAGTCTTCGGCTTTGGGCAAAGAAAAATAAATACACCAAATTCATACGAAAATTGAGCCGTATTGCTACTGTAGACCAAAATATGTATCATTTTTTATCAATATCACTACATTTATACTTTAACAAATGAACAACACTTTGAACATACTTTTACGTTTTACTCTTAAAGTACATTTTTAAACGTGTACTTAAATACTTTTACTTAAGTAGATTTTTCCATGCGATACTTTAACTTGTAGTTGAGTAACTTTTTACCTCTGTATCTGTACTTCTACTTAAGTAACAAAATTGAGTACTTCATCCACCCCTGACATCAAATATATGATGTAAGATATATGAAATTATATAGCAAAGAAAACAAAGTTCAATAACTCTAAAATAAAATAAACTCTATAAATTTTTCATATTTTAAATTCAAATGCTCAAAGTAGCCCCACTTTGCTCTGTCGAAAAATATTTAAATTACTGTTTACTTCGCAGCAGACTACTCTCTCTTTTTCTTGTCTTCTCTCTCTCTGTTTCTCTCTCCTTTCTCTCTCCTTGTCACTTTTCTCTTTTTCTTTCCTTTCTATCTATCTTTCTAACTATCTCTCTGTCTCTCTATCTTTCTGTTCTTTCCTCTCTGTCTTTCTCTCTTTTATTAAATTTTTGTTTTTCAATCATGGAAATACACTACCAGCCAAACGTTGGGACACACCCTCTCATTCAATGTTTTTTTTTTTTTTTTTTTTTACTACTTTCTACATTTTAGATACATAAGGAAGACATCCGTATATATGGAATTATGTAGCAAAGAAAAAAAGGTAAATGACTTAAGTAGAGTTTTTTTTTCTTTTTTCTTTACTACATAATTCCGTATATCTTGCTTCATATATTTGATGTCTTCCATATGTATAAAATTGAATGGAATGGAATGAGAGGGTGTGTCCAAACTGAACTGCCTGAATGATTGTGAAAAAAATATGACTCAGGCACAGCTCACAGACCCAGCCAACAAACAGAAACTGTAAACAAACAGATGTGTTAGTTTCAGTGTAGTTAGCTCCTCCCCTCAGATAGATATAAGGCAGTGTCCACCAGTGATCTGACCAGGTTTCACTCAGAAAACTTTTTGTCCAGTTGACAGAATAGAGTTTTCGTTTACCGCCTCTAAAATGTGATATTCTGTCTTGGGATACAGGATCGCACTTTACCGGCACCGCGTCTTTACCACTGCTTGACATCTAAGGCCAGTGTTAACGATGCTTTTCATCTGCACTGAACCTAATTCCATACAATAGAATAAATACATACAGAAGCGTCACTGTTTGTTCTATAAGGAGCAGGTATAACACATGCATATAGGTTAGAGCGGTTTCCCCTCCCACCTCCTGCACTGTGTGGTACACTGTGCAAATATCTCTGGGGAAAATTATAGAGTTACAGAAGCACAATATTTTCACCAGTGACCTAGATTCAAGTCTACACAGATATCATTACTTATATTTGTGTCTACAGTATATGCACTTTACTATTTGTGCTGACATAACATACAAAAAACATCCTTATTAAGAACTCTAGTGAGATGCCATACCTGTCTTTATGTAGTTCTACACAGCCACCTCAGCAGCTCTCGTATAGGATCAAAATGTATTTATTTGGTTTATAAAGTAAAATATATCTTGGGACTGAGATAGGTATATTTGTTATAGCTTATACTGACATTATTTGGTTATTACATTGAATGAATTGGTGTTTTGCTTCCTTCCTGCTTCTAACTTTGCATATAGTTTACATTGCCATGCCTCTAGTGTCTCAGTACTTTTGGTGTAGTATTTTTGGTGTTCGTCCACTGATGCTGAAGGTTGGCGGTTCGAATCCCACTCCCGACATAAGCGTCGTTGGTAGAGCAGTCAGGTCCACTGACTCCCACAGGTGCAAACTGTTGTTGTTGCATTAGTCGTTCCTGAAAGGTCTTGTATTACACAAAATTGACTTTTGTGAGCTTTAAGCCATGTCATAATGCTGTTACCTCAAAAACATATCTGGAGTTGTGTTTTGTTTCATTCACACATGTTTGAGTAATCCTTTATATGTCTGTCTGCATATTCAAAACTCAAAATGGTCTGTTTCACCTTGTGATGTGTCATTAGTTAACAGCTACCTTTTACCTTTTGTTCAATAGAGATGGCAATTCCAGGTCTGAAATCATCCAAAAGATTCTAATGAAGGTGCATGGAGTTTCAAAACACAGTGGAGCACTTCATGTACTACCACATGACATCACAAGGTGAATGAAACAAAACATAGCTCCAGGTATGTTTTTGATGAGGAAACAGCATTATAACACAAATCAGAAAAGAGCGTAATATGGACCCGTTAATGTAAAGCACTGCATCATTGTAAGCGCTATATAAATTTGGCAAACATTTACACTTTATGAATTGGTGAGTGATTATGAGAGACCCAGGGTTCCAATATTCCCTTCATTAAGTGCCCAATAGATGGAATAAAGTGCTTTCTAAAATGTGAGCCTTTAGCTTTCCAAATGAAAACTACAGTCATTATTATCATAGGCTGTCTTACACAGATCATTAAAAAATAAAAAAAAACAAATCTTATTGTAATGTGTCAATTTCTGCTGACTCCATCTAAAAGTAAAAAAAACCAAAACACAACACCTAATAGCATCCCTGTCTGTGTCATCAGCTGAATAAACTACATTGTCCTTACATAATTCTTCCTTACCTCAGAGCGTGCCAGCGGAAAGTTATTTCCAGCTCTAATGGGATCAAGACTCTCTTATCTGCTCTTTGGATCAGTTGATTACCTAAAACATTGTTCCTCGTCACAACGCATTGCTGGTTCCCGTCGCCCCGAGGTCGTGCGGGTCAAGTCAAGGTGAGATCCAATCAGACCGCAGCGCTGTCCCGGACCGCTGTGCCGCTGTAATTACCCTGTCCTCCTGCTGCTACAGTGCAGAGGAGGCTGGAGATAAGCTGCAGTTTGTTAGGGGACTTGGGGAACCCTTGTCTACACAAACATACAGTTAGTCATTTTTCATGTTAATTGCATTGTCAAGATTTCAGCGTTGCTTTGCATCATAAGCACCAAGTTTCAAGGTGACTTTTGGACTCGGGAAGTGGCTAACGTTTAAAATGTGAGAGGCAGGTGACATAGATGTTGATGGTGGGAGTTTATACTTTGTTACTATGCAGCGAAATGCATTATGGTTAAAGATCATGTATTATGCAAAATGGACTCTTGGGAGATTTAAGCGATGTTAGAATGTTGTTACCTCCTCAAAAACATACCTGGAGTTGTGTTTTGTTTCATTCACACATATTTGAGTAACCCTTTATTATTCGTCTGTTTACATCTCCAAAACTCAAGATGCTCTGTTCCACCTTGTGATGTCATGTTACATCTCCAAACTCAAGATGCTCTGTTCCACCTTGTGATGTCATGAAGCAGTTTTAATTTTATTTTTATTTTTAAGTTAATAGCTGCCTTTTACCTTTTGTTCAGTAGAGACTGACAATTCCAGGGCTGAAATTATCCAAATGATTTTAGTGAAGGTGTGTGGAGTTTAAAAAAACAGTGGAGCACTTCATGTACTGCCACATGACATCACGAGGTGGAACAGGGTTTTTGTTTGAGATAAGAACACAGCCTAAGTCCTGTATGCAGGGTTTGTGTGTTAAACATGTGTGAATGAAACAAAACACAACTCCGGGTATGTTTTTGATGAGGAAACAACAACATAATATTGGACCTTTAAGGCACTGTTTGCACATTTATAAGATATTGAAAGTTATCAACCAAAAAGTATGAAGTCGTGTTTCTTCCCGTCTTTATTTACTTTTAGTTTGGCAAGTTATTTCCAAAACCTTATCTCATCAACTTTTACTTTTTTTCCATGACTTTCTTAGTTTAGAAGCTTATTGTTCATTATGAAACAAAATAAATGCTAAAAAATAAACTCCTTGGCAAAGAAAATCAGCATTGTCAACTAAATGGGCTTCATTTGCATAAACCCAATGTTAGTTTGTACTTTCCTCGAAAACTAGACATTTCCATTGTTGTTCTGCAAAGCTCAACATTTTGTCTCTCATGCACCTGGCACTACTTCACATCCCAAAAAAAGAATGAAAAAATCCAGTTCGCATCTTTTGTCTCGAAAGTAAAACCTAAGAATACTCAACAATAAAAATACCCCAAATCTGCTGCTGCTTCTGCTTCTGACCATCGTCCAAAATGTAGAAAAGCGCTTTTGTCAGACACGAAATCAATTCCAGTTTTAGTTGGAACAAAATTATAACTGTATCATAATTACTAACAAACAAATGGGAGAAAGGTATAGCACAAAAGTAATACATGACTTAAATTATGACCAAAAATCCTGCTAGCTAGCGCATCCATTAGCCGCGCACCGTCGCTAATCAGATTTCGAAGCGCGTTTAATTCAATTACCCATATGGCACGTCTCTGCACTATGTTCCTGCGCGGGCTACACACAGTGAGATCTCCATGATGTCTGGGTCACCTACTCTTTTCCTGAGCGTCAACGCCGCCACTAAATATGTGTCCCCCGGTGCATAGGGGCGTGTGATTGCGGGACGGGGTTGTGCGTGGACTTGTCAGGGACTCTCATTGAATTATCCCAGCAGCTGGTCCTTCTGGGCACAGCGAGTCTCTGTGGTTAATTGAAGCGTAATGGCTCAGCAGCGGGAAGGGCAGATCTGATGCACGGCCTTGTCACAGCCACCAACTCTGCCACTGTCACACAAAAAGTACAGCACGAAAGTCACCCACTCGGAGTTTGTGTCATCATTTACACCAAAGGGATGGATGTCAGGAACACAAGTGAAAAAGTGAACTGGAATTTATATCTACAGATTGCCACTGATACAGTAACAATAATGCAAGATAATAAGTAGACCATTTTTAAATACACAGTATCATTCAAAAGGCCTGAGTTGCAACAAATAAATAGCAGAATGAACCAATAATTAGCCATAGAAGTTAGTTATTTAACCCTCTACAGCTCAAATCTTTTCCTATTACAACAAAAATACCTAAATTCTCCCCAATTTTACAAAGAAATTGCATTCACAATAAATATTGAGCCCCAAAATACATTGTTCCAGCTTATCTGGGGCTGGATTGTGGGGGCCACTGTCTAAGCAAGGACTCCCAGACTTCCCTCACCCCAGACACTTCCAGCTCCTCTGGTGGGACCTCAAGGTGTTCCCAGGCCAGCCAAGAGACATAGTTCCTCCACTGTGTCCTGGGCCTTGAACGATAAGTCCATATAGTAATTATCATGACAGGCCTAGTCTTTAATTCATCAGTTCATGCACATTCTCATTTTTTGGCCCTCTGAAACCTGGAGGAAAGTCACAAAGACAAGGGTAGAAACATGCAAACTTTACTCAGAAAAGCCCGTTTCAGGTCAGGAGTCAAACCCAGAACCTGAGTGCTAGCCACTCTGCCACCATGCAAAAAAAACAAAAAAAACAAAGATACAACCAAGCGAATTATCCTACAGCTCCACTGAGTACAATGACCCAATGACTAAATACAAGTTACGCAATCCTGGTACCTCGAGTTGAAATTGCCCTCAAGTTTAAATGCAATATTACTCTGCAAC
The DNA here is from genome assembly GCA_000787095.1 of Periophthalmodon schlosseri. NCBI lineage: Eukaryota > Metazoa > Chordata > Actinopteri > Gobiiformes > Gobiidae > Periophthalmodon > Periophthalmodon schlosseri. The sequence goes on from KN484943.1 coordinate 88,753, forward strand.
CCCTGTCCCTGTCTGACAATTGCAACCTACTATGTTTGTTTAATCAATGTAGCAGTGCGCTACATTGAAATGAAATGAATTTGTACTTTTTACAAACTCCATATTTAATTAAAACCACAAAATGACCTAAGCCTGTTGTACTTGAGTTGCAGGTCAAGTTGAAAACCTCCTACGCCACATTCGCTCTCACACATTTACCCAAACACTGGAGCCTTTCTTATTGACTGTGCCATTACTAAACGAAGTCTTGTGTCCTGGTTCACACCCTACACACCACTGCCATTTAACTATGAATATATGTACTGCTTTATGTAGGGCCCAACCAGTTTACCAGTGATTTCATAAGTAGCCCTAACCGGCCTCATTCAGCCACCAACACGTTTACCAACATCAGCTCCGCCAATATGGACATGTCATGAAAATTAAACTTATTTTAAAGCCCTGAGCCTCTTGAGTCGAGCCGCAGTTTTTGTTAGTTTGACAATCCATGCATTATTGTGATTATTATGTTTACCCTCTATTGGACTGGAATTGGAATGCAGATGCTATGGCTCCCTCCCCATGTACCCGCGAGAGACTCTGGGAGCTGTGTTTGAGGATTCACAATGATATCATGGCTCATCGGCAGACGATCAGACGCCACTTCAGGACTCTTAGAATTACCGTAGCTCTGGAAAGGCTACAGTTATTGCGGGCTTTGTTTAGGCTGCCTGAACTGATTCTCCTGGTCTCTGTGGCATTAGAGTGTCTTTGTACGACAAGAGCTGCTCTGTGAAAAGCCTTTTTGAACATTGTGGTGCAGGTCATGAGGAAGAGCGCTCTTTCTTTGGCAGACTGTTTTCAGAGTGTCCCCACTGACAGCGCAGGAAATTACACAAGTGAGTTCTGCAGTGACTTGAATGTATAAGTTACTGTTGCATCCGGGATGGGCCAGTGCTGTGGACACTGTGGGATTTAATCAGCGACAAATGATGAGAGCGAATGGTGAATAGTGAATTATAAGAGAGTTTGTTATCAACTTTTTGCAGCTTTTTGACAGTTTTATAGATATAGTTCTTAAAGCAGACATATTATGCAAAATCA